>JAGVSQ010002502.1:0-24439 GCA_022683975.1 Rhyacophila evoluta | reverse complement strand
TTCACATTGCGGAGATCCGTATACTCCACTTTCGGAGTGGATTTCTTCACATTGTGTGGATCCATATGCTCCACTTTGGGAGCAAACATGGGATATAAAAAAAAAATTACACTAAGTCTCCTCCTGTAGCCTAGAGGTTAGCGTACGCGCTTTGGATGCGTGAATTGCAAGTTGAATTCCTACATCTGTTTGACTTTTAAAAAATCAAGACTGGTTTCACACTGTACTAAGAAATTATCTGACAGCAAGCTCTCGTAAAAAACAATCTGTCAAGAAATGTTTTCACGTTGCATGGATCTACATACTACACTTTTACAGCGGATCTTCACACTGTGTAGATCCATACGCTCCAGCTTAGAGTAGGCGAGTTTTTTTAATCAATTAAATATAGTAAAATATGTGTTCGTTGATTGAGTGTTACATTTTGTATACTATAATAATGCACATCAAACTGACAAAAATCTACTCTTTACATTTTTAAATTGCGCATAAACATTGAAATATATTTCATGCTGATAAGCCGAGCTGTATTTTATCAAGTTTTCTAAGTACACATCAAAATATATATATATGAAATGCTGCATCAAAAAATTAGATTAGAGTTTTTTTGGTATCGATTATGGTTACTAAATTTTATCATTTAACAGAATCTTGCATTGTTTTTTTACAAGACACGATAAAATTGCACTCTTTACAGTTTTAAATTCAAGAAACTTAACGTCGTTTGATATTAGACAATAAATAATAACTTTATGTGATATTCAAAATAATATACTATCAAATATGTATTATCTAATGTGCCCACCATCCACCCGCCCCGCCCTTACACCTGGTCTTAATCAGGCGTATCCCGGAGTGTGTTTTATCTATACCATATTCGCTCCGAATGCGGAGCATATGGATCTACACAGTGTGAAGATATCCACTCCGAAAGTAGAGTATGTGGATCTCCGCAACGTGAAAACGTCTTGACAGATTATTTTTCACGAGAATTGTTTGTCAACAACTGCTCAGCCCAGTGGGCATCCAGTCATGCATTTGAGGACTTTTAAAAACTCGACAGACGGGGAATCAAGCCCGCATTACCCAGGCACGCTCGCTACCAGCTTAGCTACCGGGGAGACCAAATATATAATATTACATTTTTATTATACAGCTAAATAATTCTGCATTATACTGACACACAGAGACGTAACAATATTGTAAGGTTTCTTCACATTTTTTGGATTGACATATCGATTGAGATTACAATAGATGTAGCTAACCCTATACATAATGGGCAGAAATCTAATAATAAAAGTCTACTCACGGCCGTGTGAAAATTGAATTGAGGTGTATTTTTAGACTGATTGAAAGAAATACTATTATTTGATTCCACTAACGTTCGTCGTAATTGGTTGGTGATTAATTTAATGCCACTAGCCACGACGAACGTTCGTGATTGAATTTTTATATTCAGGTAAAATTTACAAATACCTTCTACAATTTTTTTTTTTTGTAACTATTTGTACGTATTAATTTTGTTTACAGTTTTATAATAAGAGTAAAATCTTCATTGTATTGTTACGTATACTGAAAGATATTTTTTAAAAGATTTATATATCTTGGTGGAATTTATTAATATTATTAAATATTAAAATTTTAAAAATTGGAATGTGTTTATTTGTTATATCCGCTCTGTAAGTAGAGCATATCAATGCCTATAGTATGAAGATGTCTTCTCCTAAAGTGGAAAATATGTATCTCTACAATGTTAAGACACGATGGATTATTAATCACGAGAATCGATTGTCAACCGTTAGGTTAAGTTAGGTTAGATCAGGTATCCAAACTTTCGGTTTTTTTTTAATCCATGTGGAAATTGAACCCACACTACCCAGATGCAAGACACACGTGCTAACCTTTCAACTACCGTTGAGCCAGAGAGTATATTATGTTACTTATATTTTCGAACATTTTTAAAGTTTTATAAACAGAAATTTGTGAGATATTTCAAAGTGTAAATGAATGTACAAATATCTAATTTCTAATTTAAGATTTATTATTATAAATAGTATCAAAGATATTTTTTTAATCTACCATTTATTGAAACACGAAAAGAATTATATACGCCGCACTCTATTTTTACACGGCTTCGAAATAGCACGGTGGTACTTCATTCAATTTTTTTGGCTTAAATCCAGTAACCCCAAAAATTTAAAAAATAAATATTAAACAGGCTCTGTGTATCTCAAGCAACGAAAGCAATGTCGTAACAAATGTGCATCAACATGTCCTTCTGTTGTCTGATAGTAAATAATCTTTGTTAAGTAAGTTTTTTTAAATAATTTTGTTTATTTAAAATTTAAATTTATCAATTTTTATACAAGAAAGCCTATCTATAATTATGTCATATTACAGTATATCTTAAGCGATATTGCATGAAACGTAACCACCGTGAAAAAAAGGGTCCGGCTTAATATGTGTTTAAATAACCCGATTTATTTTGTAATTGAGTACTTACACAAATAATACAGTGTTACTTAAGGTATGATATTTGGAGCAATTGCGGTAGCATATATATCGCGTGTGATCCCACTTGATTCACAGCTGTGCATCTGTCCTGATCTTCATTAGAAATTCACCTTACATATACCACACAACCAAGAAGCTTAGTAGAATGATGTATACGTTTATTACAACGATTGTATTTCTCGTATTTGATTTTGACAGTATAAAAGGTTCATTAATATTTTTATTAAAGAGAAAATGTTTATTAAGAGTCTAATATTTTTTCGGAAGCTTTGCAATCTGGATGTTAATCGGATCGGATGTTAAATATAAAAATGTCAAAATCATATTTTTTCGAACAATTCAAAAAACAAATATCAATAATATGTAAATATATAATGTTCGCTCCAAATTTGGAGCATATCGTCGCCAATATTGCAGGAGCACTAACTTGATTTTTTGGTTCAAGTCACTTTATAAAGTCAAATTTTACTGTTTGGAATCTCTTGCATCATTGGAATATTTTTATACTAACAAGTAATTTGTACAAGTTTTATAAATATATATATGAATACAAAACAGTGATAATGATACAAGAAATTGTAAAAAATAACACTTTACTTAGTAAAGTGACTCACACTACAGAATCAAGTTACGTGTTCCTGCAATATTAGCGACGATACGGATCTACACAGAGTGAAGAAGTCCACTCTAATTGTGGAGTACATAGATTTCCGCAATGTGAAAACGTCTTGACAGATTGTTTTTCACGAGAATTGTTTGTCAACCAATTGCTTAATCCAACGGGCATTCAGTCCTGCATTTTTAGATTTTTTTAAATCGAATAGATGGGAAATCTAGCCCGCATTCCCCAGATTGATAGGCGTGCACGCTACCGGGGAGACTTACTTCCATACAATATTTTTTCATATAACGTACTGTATAACATAATAACTTATTGCTACATCAAATATAAAAAAAACAATAAAAATCCGAATATGATTGATTTTTTATGCCATGTCCGCTACAAAAATAGAACTTATGAATCTACATGATGTGAGGATATTTACTCCGAAAATGGAGTATATAGATCTATGATGAAAAGCTATCGTGATTGACGTAACATGTAAAAAAAACCTCAAAGTAATAGTAATGATATTGGCGTGCTTGGTAAATATAAAATATTTACTTCGTAATTGCGTATGGCTTAATAGCTAAATAGTAAAAACACAATTAAAAAAATATTTTTATCATCATTATTAATTAAAATAAAAGAAAGTTTTACTAAAGTAAAAATGTTTTACTAGACGTTAAGGACTTCGCGCCCTTGGAAAATGTCTCTTTGCCATTGCCTTACTACGACCCTGCTTACACTTATACAAAAAATTAAAATGTTGTTAAAAAAGCTTATAGTAAAAGCTTATTTTAAATGGTTGGTGATTTATATTTGAATATTATTACAATAAATTCATTAGTTAAGTCGATGTTAGGTAATCATGATAAATTTTCTAAGAAAATCACACAGTGACAGCAGGATCGTAATAACTTATAACGTCCGATATATTAATGGTTTCGAATTCACCTACAATATAACAATATTTCACAGTGTATTTAAGGTTGCTTCGTACACTCTCTCATGACATTGTGTCTCCCTCTAGTCCGGCAAAGAGAAAGTAAGATAAACGAGCATGTTGGGGTGACGTTAATGCGCCTGGGCATTATCCCTTCGGATTCAGGAACCACGAGCATGTCTCCCCTTAATAAAACCCTAATTGAAATAAAGAAAACCTTCTCTCGCAAACAGGTACACACTGACTGACTGCATACTTGCAGTATTTAAAGAAAACTTTCAAACAGGCATCAACCACTTTTTTATTATTATTTTTTTTTAGTAAATTATATGGATATGGTTTGCAATTTGCAATATGGAATGAAATAGTATGCGCAATAACCCAAAAGCTTTTACTCTCCATCACACTATTTTTTTACCATGTTCTTTCCGAAACCAAAACATAATAATACTTACACTGCGTGAATATATCTGCTGCGAAAGTAGAGTATATGGATATCCACAATCTGAAGATATGTATTGACAGATTATTTTTCACGAGAATCGGTTGTCAGACAGTTGTTGAACTCGGTGGGTTGACGCCAGTCCAGCATTGTCGGATTTGTGCGAATCAAACACACATTCCTCGGATGCAGTGACACACGTTAAACTCCACGTTAGAATTTTCAAACGATTTAAACATATCATACTACCTGAATTCATATATTGCCATTGAACTGTAAAACCTTCGGTGAGACAGATTTACCAAAACGGTGTTTTTATATTTTGTGTTTTTCCGAATTAGAAGGCACATAATATTAAAGCCTTAAATGTTCATTATAATCAACTAAATTAAAATATAATTTAAAATAACAACCTCCAATTTTGCTTGTCTTATTATTATAAGACGCAGTAAAATTTTAATGCTGTCATATCGCAAAGCTTAACAAAGTCATGATTTGTAATTCAAATGAAATAAATATGACAATAGTCATTGTGTAAAAATGTATATTTTTCTTTTACGGGCTAATTTCATTTACAACTTCCTGCATTCAGAAAAATAAAAATGAACACCAATATTTATTTATACTCTAGTTAAAAATAACATTTATTAAAACATATATATTATTTACCTTTGTTTAAGTCCCAAAATACTGTTTGTCTACGTAAGCAAACAATAAATATAACAATGTCCTTTTTAACGTTTCTATAATAAATATTTTGTGATAACAGGAAAAGCTCTTTTTCAATTTAATATTTTTGGACGTTAATGAGTCTTGAATTTTATTTAAAAATAACTTTGCAAAGAAATGCTGACAACGTTTAATTAACGTTAAAAATATAATGCTTACGTAAAGCTACATTGTTAAAAAATTCTCCTGAAAATCTTTAAATATTTACAATACAAAACAAGGTAACACGTAATCTCATCGGCTATTGGTTGTATTGCCAACTAAACCATCTTTGCATAATCCTACTGGGTATCTAGAAATGGAGATCTCTAACAATGGTTTAAACACGATACAAACAAGTCAAACGCTGAAAATAAGGGCAATTCAACGTAACTTTCCCGCATAAAAAATAACGTGAATCTCCTGTAAGCGATGCATTTTACGTTTTTCACGCAACATTAACTAGCGTTGTTTTAATGGCCACCGTTTTATCTTACTGTGTCACATTCAACCTACAATCTATAAAATAAAATAAATACATTTAAGCCTCTAAAGGTATTTTAGACAATTATTTTACATTACAATCGGTCTTGGGCCAATTTCGGGACTCAAATGCCCTATTTGCCAGCTGTTAAGGCAAAAAAAATAGTGCTTGACCTTTTTTACTAGGCACTTTATACTTCACTTCCATCACAGTTATTTCAACTAAATACTTTGTGCCTATTTTGTACGTAAGTTTAATTAATGTTATGTTAGTAATTTCATTTCAATAGTATTCATTATTTTAAATCTTTTTTATTGTTTCGACAAGATTTTTACACACCATGTTCGTTCCCAAAGTATAGCATATAAATTTACACAGTACAAAGAAATCGATTCCGAAAGTGCATTTCGAATATGAATTTTCGCAAAGTTAAGAGGTCTTGGTTCATTATTTTTCACAATTGTTTAACCCAACAGGCATCCATTCCTAACAAAAACTCCAGCCCAACTCCAAGTAGTCCAGAAAAAGATACATACTCGACTTTATTATGTACATTACTTATAACTAATTTATTTAATGCACAAAGATGAATCCACAATTCTAGTTTTATTTAAAATTAAAGTAAAAAACAAGAAATATTAATCATTGATTAAAACAATTATAAATGTAGTAATATTCAATCATAGTTAGATTTATAACAATATTTTATATATTTTACAAATTAATAAAGACTGATTCTCTGTATAGACAGATAGATCATTGAATTTCAACAAGCTTCTGAATTTTTCATAAAAATAACTTTAATTATACTACAATTTAATTTGAAATGTTTTAGAGTATTATATTTATAGTTATAAGGCTGAATTGTTAGTGTATTGATTAAATAAAGTAGAGGATGTGATTACATTTCGATATACAAGAGAATAGAATCCATTATTGAGAAACCTTTCATTGTTATTGTTATAGTTATAAGGCCTACCAATCAGCAAGGGAAACCCATTCGCTAATTTTATTGATACGATCATTAGTACCTTAAAGAAGCAATAACACATAATTTAACTATTACATAATCGCCATCATTGTTAGTTTACAGTTTTAGCTCAAATATTAGTAAAAGTTTTTGCATGAGCTTTTATATTTACAGATATTATTTTACTTGACTAATATCACTTTCAGAAGAGGAGACAATGTCCTACTTAATCTATAAATGTTATTCATAAAATGGAGTATCTGGATCTCCGCAATGTAAAGAAAGTATAGCGTTTTAGGATTGGTTTGTCGAATAGACCTACGGTCAAATGTTCAGAAAATAAAAAAAAAACAAGTAGCATTCAAATACATACATGTCAATACGTAAAATTATGTGTGCTATTTCATATAAAAAAAAAATTTATGATTGCTGTAATATGGATGAATAAAATTGCAGTTTATTATGAAGTATAAACTATTTAATTTATTTGTCAAATAACTCATCATGGATATTCAATTTACCAAAAGAACGATATCTAGACAACTTTTTTTACGAGAACTGCTAGTTAGCCAAGTACTCAATCCATCATACATCTAATTCTGATTTCTTTTTAATTCAGTAGTTGTGGAATCAAACTCTCAGTTTTTGGTTTCAAAGCAGAAAAGCATAGCATTCGGCCATCAGAGAAACTCAATTAGTTATGAAAATATTTAAAAAAAACTGTGTTTTAATTGGCTTTAATGTATTATTTTTTGATTATTAAAAATCTGAACTTTCCTGTGTCATAAATTCAATAATATATTACTTATATTAAAGTAAATATATATTCTATTCCACATAAAATCAATACTAACAACATTATATTTATGTATCTAGATAATAAAGTTAGATAATTGTTATCATTAATTACTTTAATATATTAACTACGAAAAGTGATAAGGATGTTACCCTCAGGTTTTTCAAAATAGTTCATATTTTTTCAGTAATCAAAACATAAATAAAGCTCAATACACAAGTAAAAGAAGGTAAGCTTTGAATACCTGATTAGTGTCTAAACTTAGCTTTCAAGTTTGAAAAAAGATGACCTGTCAAATTTGCGACCACGAAAAACGACTTCTACCACCTGAACTGTATCGTGCTTTTCTTACATAACTTAAATAAAACTTCACGCAATTCAATTTTGTGTAATTAGACTTTTTCGTGTCTCCTGTAAATTTTGTACTATCTAAGATACATCTTTATTTCCTTATCAAAGTCAATATACAATCCTCGATAACTCGATATATTATTAAGTTAAATTAACGTTTATAAATGAACTAAGAAGTTGTCGTAAAAGAGACTTTTAAATATTTTTTGTACCACAAAAATATGTTGTAAAAATAAAATTCAACTATAATCTGCCCGATAGCGTAGTTGGTAGCATGCGCGTCTAGTAATCCAAGGAATACGGGATTTATTTTCTATCTCTTGGATTTAAAAATCAAAAATGCTGGATTAGATGCCCATTGGGTTGGGAACAATCCGCGTGAAAAATAATTTGTCAAGACATCTTCACATTGTAAGGATCCATATACTCTACTTACAGAGTAGATATCGTCACACTGTATAGATCCATATGCTCCACTTTAGGAGCAAACATTAAAAAAAAACTATAATAAAAACAGAAATATCTAAG
Source organism: Rhyacophila evoluta (assembly GCA_022683975.1). Lineage (NCBI taxonomy): Eukaryota > Metazoa > Arthropoda > Insecta > Trichoptera > Rhyacophilidae > Rhyacophila > Rhyacophila evoluta. The sequence continues at coordinate 16,099 of JAGVSQ010002502.1, read as the reverse complement.
TTGATGCACAGTCAAAATCTGTGTTTTGCTTAATTTTTTTTACAAAGATAATTATTTTTTTATTTATATTTTTTCTCTATCATATGTTTCTTATGCGCAGCATATGGCCACCACATGACGCTTCCAGTATTCTCTGTCATCCACCAGCCGCCTTGCATCTTTCCAAGTTATTTTAATTAGTAATTAATAAATTAATAATCTATGTGCCAAAATATTATTCAGATAAATATTGGACTTAACTTTTAATGGCCTCTCTTGTCTAACAAGGTACGAAAATTTTCCTATTTTTATATCTACCTTTGAAATAAACTTTCCCCCTAGTTTTGGTTTGAAAAATAAAAAAAAGGTTTTGAATTGCGCAATATTGTTTGTTATGGCGTGCAACTTAACGAGATCGTGTATTTGACAGCGTATTTTATAGATCAACAATGAGAGTATCAAAACACAACTACAGTAATATTAACATGATGTATTCTCCTCGGTAAAGAACAGGATTCAGATAATTTAAGGATATGAATTATGCTTTTATTTTCAACGTGCAATTCTAAAGATTAATGTACACAATAGTAGTGGAAATATATTATACAATATAAATAATATTTACAAATTGTGTAGCTTAATGTGCAAATTTGACAAATCGATTTTCTTAAATTTTCTCGAAAAGCGTAAAAACTAATTATTTTGATTGAAAATTTGGAACTTTAAGCCATTGATATGAAATATGTTTATATCAAGTATGGAAAGGAAATAGGACGTAGTCCTTAAATTTTTAAAATAGCTTTTATTTTATAATCAGGATGTATTAAACTTAATAAACGTTAAATCAAAAGGATATAACCTAAAAATACCTAATTGGTGTTTTACTATAGGTGAAAAACGATAGTCTATGAAAGAGAAAGAGAAAGAGGTCTAGTCATTGGCGTTCATAAAATGGTGCATTAATTTGGCATTCTTTTTTTTATCCATATTCGCTCCCAGCATTGAGCTATGGATCTACACAGTGTGAAGATATCCACTCCGAAAGAGGAGTATATGGATATCCGCAATGTGAAGACGTCTGGACAGATTATTTTTTACGAGGATTGTTCGTCAGACAATTGCTAAACCCAATGAGCATGCAGTCCTGCATTTTCGGATTTTTGAAATCCGACAGATGAGGAATCGAGCCCGCATTCCCCGGATCGATTGGCGCGCACGCTACCAACTACGCTACCGGGGAAATTTTTAATTTGAAATATTTAATCTTGATTATCATGTCTTTTGCAGCTCATCACGATTGCAATAAGTATTTAATTATGTTTGTAGAAATTATGGAAAGGAAATATGATATAATCCTCAGTTTTTTTTCTTAAAAACTTTTCGATAATTATAATACATACAATATGTTACACGTTCTACAAAAAGAATTTTATTTACATACACCGAATTACTATCTGAATTGTATCGCATTTTATCTAAATTTTATCTTACAAAATTTATTCTGTGTGGGCTACATCCATTTGTCTTTTTGCAGTCGATAACTAAGTTTGCAGTTTTTCTTAAATAAAATACGTTCCCTCTAAAAGATCTTGTTTTTGTGTCATTTCCCTTTCCAGTTAATCGCAATTTGTATAAAATATATTTATAAATACAATTTTCAGACAAAATATCGATGCAAAACTTTAAACTCTATTACAATTTATAAAATATATTTTTTATATGAGATCCCTTATTTAATTGTAATAACCTCGATATTTATAATATTTAATAATAAAAATAGCACTCATACACAATTTTGTAAATATTTTACTAGGTTCTTTATAATACAGCAAATGGATATAAAAAATAAATATAAATATGTTGTGACATTGGAAATATTGTTGCAAAGTTTTATAAAACTCTAGCAGTATATAAATTATAAGGTTTGATACTTGCATTCAAAATATCTTTAGTAATCTTTCCTTTTATTTATTGGATTTTGATTATTTTTAATGTAGTTTATCATAATTCGTACAAATGTTGAATGTTATGAAACAATTTTACAATTCAGTTTATAGTATACACATATATGGAAAGTAAAATTGTTTTTTCGTTGTGGGAAATAGAAAAAAGGAAAGGTGAAATCAGGAGTAATGATAATAAAATCAAGAGAAGCACAGTCAAAGAGGAAATCTGTAACCACTCTGCATATTTGAATGTAAGAAATGGTTTTATTTCGCACTATTTTCTCGCGTGCCTTGGCTAACATGAAAAGTAATGGTTTTCATTTGAGAGCGAACCCCAATGTCGTTAAAATAAACCCGTAGACTGGAAAAATGAAATACAAAATACTAAATGCGGTGTGCAACGTAGCTGTACTTCTGTCTCTGTATAATTTACTTGTTCAAACATTCCTGCCTTTATTCGCTGTGAGCTTTGCTTGTACTCTACGCCGTAGCCTCGTACACTCTACACCGTAGATGTCCTTTTTAATAATACCTTTTTCAACAGCGCCATCCACGACGTGTCTGACAACTTAACGTAATATCAACAGACTGTTAGTTTAATATACATTTTGCATTCATTCAAACATCGTTAGTACAACTTGTACTTAGCGGTAAGAATCAAGCAAGCTTTTTAAACTATTAACTTCATATAATAGCAATACTCAAATCTTGCATTAACACTAATTAATAAAATAACTGTCTTAAATTCAAATGCAAATTGAAACAACTTTAATTTTATTCGTCTTTTAGCTTTTAGTGTATTAAAGCTCACAGTGCAAGTGTCCACTAAAAGAATATAAGATGTTAAGCTGTACGATCAGATTTATATATATTTAGCCCAAAACAAGTTAATTAAACCTAGTTCCTTGTAATATTCTATTAAATTTTAACTACTAAAGAATAATTATTTTATATATTCTTTTATATTATATTATCATATCAACTGCAGAAAAGAATAAGGACTTAATCCACATATAACAACTGTTATAGGAGGCATAAAAACGTTTATTTATTATTTTGTAGTTTTATAGTATACTTTAACTAGTATTTTATTTACACATTTTAGTGTAAATATAATAAGTTATTTAAGGAAAACCAGTAAAATGATTTTTAAGAAGTTCTTATTTATTGTTGTAAATATGAAAGGCGATCCTTCTTGCAAATTTAAAAGCTAAATTTAAATACTAATTCGTTAGTTGTAGCTTACGCCATAACGATGTAACTTATATGATATATTGTGCGTTAAGTTGTATAGATTTTGATTATCGAAAAACTATTTCGAAAAAAAAACTGAGGGTTAGGTCCTTTTTCTTCTCTACAGTTGATATGTTTTGTAATCTTCATTTATGTGTGTGGTGAAATAATGTCGATACTTATTGATGAGTACAGTATTACACATTAAAGTTGTCCTAGGACTCAAGTCGATGAATATAAAAGTGTTTAATAATTTTACAAACATTATGATTGATGGACAAAAACAATACAACCATATATTACTTATAATAACATTTCGCTATAATTAAATTGAAACTTAAAACTGTATGGCATGAGAATAAATCCTGTAGACGTTTTACTAGTGACCACAAATGTACGACAAGCATATACTCAGAAATTAATAAGCACGAAGAACTAACCACGGTAGTGTAAAATGCAGCACATCAAACAGACACGAAAGAGACCTCTCGTTCATTATCATAGCTATTAAAAATCCACAAAATGCAAACGTTCCAATTAAGAATGCTATGACTACTCCATCGAATGAGAATAATTTTGTAAACGATATTTTTAAATACATGGTAAGTCACAATAAAACTTTCGATGCTACAGGTAGTTGTAAAAAAAAATGATACATTGTAAATAATATGTAACTTCATTTATAAATATAAAGTTAAAATAACATAAAATCCTGATAAATCTTTAGGCTGTTGAGGTTAAGGTGCGAAAAATTTTCTTGAACCTTCGATAGTGGAGCATATGAATCTTTACAGCGTTAAATGTCCGCCCTGAAAGTGGTGTATATGTATTTCCACATTGTAAAAACACGTTTTACTACATTTTTGTTCACTTTGATTGGTAGTCCAATCCTTTATTTCCGGATTTATTTAAAATCTGGCAAATGTAGGAATCGAACTTACATTCTGCATTCTACGCTATCGGATAGACAGCTTGACATTAATAAAATGAATTTTGAGTACATTTCTTTAAGCCATGTTCGATCTCAAAGTGGACCATACTTAAATATATGGTATATTTATCTTCGCAATTTGAAGACGTCTTGACAGATTATTTTTCACGATAATCGCTTATCAGACAATTCATTAACCTAATGGGCATCCAGTCCTGAATTTTCAGATTTTTGACAGATGGGGAATCGAACATTACCCGAATTGCTAGGCAGGCGCGCACGCTAACAAATACGCTAGCCGGGGAGACATAATTTATTATTAGAAGAAAACATTCTATGTGCTGGAAATAGCAATATAAATTATTCTGAAATTAACCTTTTAAGATACTTTAATATAATAATGCAGTGTTGTTTTGAAGAAATTATTCAGTTCGTTGATTTTTAACAATACCTTTCAACGCACAGGACACCTCTCAGTATCCCTTACCTTATTCAAATGTACTTAGCCCTTTGTTAATTATTAATTTTAATAATATACGCCCACAAAGGTCTGCCTGTGTGGACATTGTTATGTAAATTTTGTGCATATTAAATAATATTATGTGCTTATATTAATAGAGTTATGATATGTGGGGAAATCAACATGGGTACGTTTTGAACTTGGTAAATTATGATTATTAATTTTGTTTCTCGAAGGTACGGTATGTCCATTTCTTGCCCGTCAAATTTCACTTCAAGTTGATTCTGGTAAGCCTCAAGTCAAAAATAATATGTCTCAAGTGGAATGCTTATATTTGAAAGCTTGTTCTCTACTTCAATACGTTAAATTAGTGCGTTCCTAAATTTACAAATACTTCAATAAAATTCAAGATAAATAGATAATGTTATATTATTATAAAAGACTTATACACTCTAACAAATTGTTTTTCATTATTTTTTTAGATTTTTAGTAATCATACACGAAAACTGTGCAAAGAAAAAATTATATTTTTGATATTAATAAATATATTTATAAACTTAGTAACATAACAATATTGATAATATATATTTTTTTAAATTAGACAATTTCTTCAAATATTGCTCATTATTTTTCAAGTTATAATGAGAGCAATTTTAAAAACAGTACTTTTAAATATACAACATATTAACGCTTTTCGTGCGATATATAATAAGTGATATCCCATGAAACTTATGTACAATTGTGAAAAAAAGAAGACACTTTAAAAAAGCCCCAAATATACTTACGAGTATAAATATACACTCAAAATTAAATCTAGATTGATCTTTATTTTGTCTCTTTAAGTAAAGATCCAAAAAATATTATATTTTTTATCGTGTAAGCTTTAATTATGGTGGATCATATCGTCGTATTACTGGCAAAAGACGTTTAAATGAAAAGATGAGTTTTGAAATAATCGGGTCTTTATATTTGAGTCTCTCTGTTAAATAGATTTTACAACAATTACTTAAATTATAATCATTATACCTTAAGCAATTGTCGTAAAATCTATTTAACAGAAAGCCTCAAACATTAAAACTCGATTATTTAAAAACTCACTTTTTTGCTTTAACGTGTTTTGTCAGTAATACGAAGATATATAGAATCTACATAGCGTGAAGATTTCGGCTGTAAAAATATACGTGCCTTTTCTTGCCTCTACTATGAAAAAAAGCTCTCTTATAAATTGATTAAAACTATCAGGAATCTTGGACTTTTAACTGAGTGATTAATATACATGTAAAAAATATCTATTTATGATAATATAATTTTAATAAAAAGTCAAAAGTTTACAGTATTGAGAACTATTTACTCAAAAATGAAAACCGACAATAATATAAACTTTTTGTGTAAATACTTTATGTCATCGGTATTTGATTAAATTTTGTTGACATTATATAAAAAGATTTAAGGTCAAACTGAGAGCTACTATTGATTCAATACAGAATTTTTGAGGTCTTATTTGTTATTCAAAAATTCTATAAATTTAGTCATTAGATATTGAAATGAAGTTCTTCTCATCTTGGTTCTTTGAAAATCTATATCAAATAAAATATAGATATCTTGCATACGAATGTAAATATTAAGCGGTCAAAATTAATTGATAAACTAAACTGTAAACTAAAAATAACTATAATACATATATATATTAGGATTAAAGTTAATACTTCTAAGCAGTAGATGCTTAAATTACTCACATTGCTTGTTCTTAGTAGCTTAGTGCTTAATAAAAAAATAACCGGTCGAAATATAAAGTATACCCAATCATTTTTTGTAGGTTAAACAAAATATTTTTTAATATAAGTAGTTCGAATGTTTCAAAAATATTCACAAATCGAAAAATAAAGATCGCAATACTAAATAATAACATTTCTATCAAAGGATTTGTTCGAATATACTTGAAAAATAATTTGATGTCAACAACAAAGAAGGAATAAGTACCAGGACGGCACCTAGGCCTGAACTAGCTCCACCACATAACTGCTTATACATTGTATCTTAGTTTTATACGATATTTGCTACTTACGCAAAGCATATGAAGCTACACAGTATTAAAATATCCACCCTGAAAGTGGAGCCTACATATCTCCGCAATTTGAAGACGTCTTGACAGATTATGTTTGTCAGACAATTGCTCAACTCAATGGGCATCCAGTCCTTTATTTTAGGATTTCTATAATCCGACAGATAGAGAATCGAATCCAAATCCCCCAGATTTTTAGATAGATACGCTACCAACTACGCTACTGGGGAGACATACATTATATAACACAACAAATACATTATTTTTAAAAGTCCTACATGCACTTAAAATGAAGTGTGTGAAAATTAAATGGATAACCTAGTTTCTTTTTAATGATGAAAATTTAGCCATTATGCTCGTTAAAAGGTATAAAACTGCATTGAACTTATTCAATTTTATAACAATGGCACTCGTCTGCTACGTTTATATTGATCCAGATATGAAAATATTTGCCATAATAGTATGCATAAAGTATTAATAATAATGCGTGTTCTAATTTGTATGCGAAATGCGTCCTATCTTATGAAATGTTCCTATATTTAAGTTTTCCGTCATCAACAAGAGTGATGGATTTTATTTAAGCTACGTTACAAGTGGCGTCTTACTATAAGTGATATATTTGTATTATCTTAGTAACTGAGTATACAGGAATGGATCAGCTCTGTAGATTACAAGTCCAAATCATTTTAAAAATGTTATAAATGCATTAAACTATATCCAATTCCATTTTAATATCGATAGAAACTCTCATTCACAACACAATTATCAAAAAAATCTTATCCATCATTAAGAAATAAAATCATTTCTCTCAAACCAAAATCTGTTTATAATATCAGCACTACACGCTACTTAACTCCAATGTGGCAATACCATTTTATGAGATAAAGACAAAAACTGTTTTTTTTATTAAATCTTGCAAAAAATTATTCAATAAATAATAGTGTATAATATTTTAGTGGTAAAATATTATTAACACTATTTAAATTGTTAAAATTGTTGAATTTCTCATAACTTTTGCAGAAAATTCTGTTTATTTTTTGGAATGGATCCATATTTTGCATAGTTTTGGGAAAATTTGATATTTTTGTTTTGCATATTACGATACAGTCTTGAAATTAGCAAGAAGTAAATTATTCATAGATAGTACTGACCTTACCTCTGATGTGACTGTTTTGCACATCAGAGATAACATTCATCATTCAATTTGGTATATTTTCGTTGGAGATTTTAATAACTCTCAGTCAAAATAGAAACTGCATACGTGATGTCTGTGTCAATGATAGAAAAAAATTGACATTGAAAATTCACTTTCAACAAAATTGGCACATTAGAGGTAAGTGGCAATATGTAAATTTCTTCATACGTCAGCAGTCACCTAATGAAATGAAAACTATATCTATCTCTAGCAATAAAATTGAGTAAGCAACATCTTCCAAAGAACTCAAGTGCACTGTTCTTAAAAAAAATATACCGATGCCACTTTCTTTTATTATATTTAATTTTAATCAATCGAATAACCGAGCACTCAATCAATTTAACACACAATATAACTTCATTATTCTGTTAACTGCGGTTTTTGTATTTGATGGTTAACATTCCAAAAACTTGAAGCCGGGCTTTGATTTTAAATCTTGGATATATATTTTGGATCTATAAACGAGTTACAGAAATGTTTTATGAAAAATTATTATATTTATTGACTAACGCTTAAAACAGGTATTATGTCGATATATTATGTCGATATATTGCAATTTTATTTCTTAAGTAACACAACTCAAAAATGAGTATTTTTAAGTTATCATTATGTTTAGAAGTTTAGGAAATATTTTTCTATAAAAATCTAGGCAGCAAAGTTCAAAACTTCAAAAATCATCGGCCAGACAACGCCAGAGTCTAAAAAAATTCTTTAACATATTTTGAGTCTTATTATTTAAATGAAACGTGTTGTATTGTCTTAAAACAGTTAGAGTTAAGACATCATTGTTGTTAAATTTATAAAAAAAGTTTTATTTAGAGTTGTGTCAGTCTTTTGCGTATACGTTCACTTAACATAAATATTCATATGACTCAAGAATTGAAATATTCAATTGCGACGTTCGATCATTGTTTCTTACAGACTATTATTTTGGAAATATTATTTGTTTTTTATGGAGCTTGCATATAGTTTTTAACCCTTTTTAAAAATCACGTTTTTTGAATTGGGTCACTTTTGAAATACATATACAATAAACCAATTATCATGATACTAAAAGCAACATATATTCTAACATATATATAAATATACGAGTTTATGAACCCAATTATATTGATACTTCATAATTATACGAAACAGTTAAATATCAGCAGTAAATTAAATATTTGTTAAATCACTTATGAGTACATAATTTCAGGTTTCTCATTTAAGTATTTGCTATATATTTAAAAAAACGATTGAAATATTTGCAATAATCTTCAATTTAGATCATTATTTGCGGCCCAATTTGTTGGTTTGATCGTCTTCAATCCATTTCAACCTAAGATAGACGTTAATTATTTTCAAATAAATATTGGTTGATTTGTTATTAATAATAATGATTATTGTAGATTATAATGTCTGATTTCTTATACCAATTTTAATTATCAAAGAAGATGTTGTTTACTGCAAAATTTTATTTTACTTTTGTGCATGGTTTAAGTGCATCTCGTTAATCTTCTATTGGAGTTAACAAACTGCCGATCAAATTTCATCATACTTTTATAATGAGCAATTATCCCGCTGGAGATGCATTTTATTTAAGATGCGAAAGAAGTTAATAATTATATAAGGAAAAATGTGTGTACCGCTATAGAACAATATATCTTTATAATTGATACAAACGAGAAATGCTAAATAATCTTCTCGTAATTACGCAACTTTAAAATCATAACATGTGGAAGTTTGTGGATTTATAAAAAGCACGAGAAGAGGTTTGCGAACTTATTACTTAGCGTGTGGAGGTTTGTGGAACAATAAAATAGAATGCGTTAAGGTTTTCGAACTTGTTACATAGCGTGTGGAGGTTTTTGGAACAATAAAAGAGGATGTGTAGAGGTTTGCGAACTTGTTACATAGCGTGTGTTTGTTTGTATAATTGAAGAGGAGCATACATAGAGGTTTGCAAACTTGTCACATAGCGTGTGTTGGTTTGTGGAATTGAAGAAAAGCATGCGTAGAGATTTGAGAACTTTTTACATAGCGTGTGTAGGTTTGCAAACTTATAACGTAGCATGTGTAGGTTTGTGCAACTATAGAAGAGCATGCGTAGAGGTTTACAAACTTATTACATCGCGTGTGGAGGTTTCTGGAACAATAAAAAAGAATGCGTTAAGGTTTTCAAACTTGTTACATAGCGTGTGGAGGTTTGTGGAACAATAAAAGAGGATGCGTAGGGGTTTGCGAACTTATTACATAGCGTGTGGAGGTTTGTGTAATTGTAGAAGAGCATGCGTAGAGGTTTGCAAACTTTTTACATAACGTGTGAAGGTTTGTGGAATTGAATAAAAGCATGCGTTGAGGTTTGCGAATTTATCAAATAGCGTATGGAGGTTTGTGAAATTAAAGGATAGCATATGGTTTTATAAGATAACGTATGAAGGGGTATGTTATTCCAAAAGAAAACGTGTGAAGAGGTTTGTGGAACTAAAGGATAGCGTGTGAAGATGGTTTTGTCATTAAAGAATCGCGTGTGGAGATGGTCGTGTAATTAAAGGATTGCGTGTGAACAACTGACAAATTAACGTCATCCAATACAGATACGAACACAAAAATCATAGATTTAATAAGAGTGCAGTTTTTTTTGATATAAATCAATATTTTTACTTTTTAATGACATTACTGAATCCATAAGAGTTTTTTCATAAAAATACATTAAGTACAAAGACGTTGCCATCAACATATTAAAATAAATATAATAAAATATAAGTACTAGCTAGACCACTATCCACCACAGGGTAGAAAGATCTAAGTATGTTATTTGTACTATGAATATGCAATGGAATATGTTCATTTATATAATCATATTTTTTATTTAGAAAACAGTTATAACTTATCAGCGGTCAATTTCTCGCTGGGATATTAAGATTTTTAAAAACATCATAGTACCCAAAGGACTAAAAGGTATTAATGTGCTTTCATACGTGGAAAATCAAAGCTTTTCAATAACTTGAGCTTATGTGGTAAACTTTTATGGGGCACAAACCTCACATCCCAGTTTTCTCTTAATGGGATCTATTGTGATAGCCCTAACGATGTAATGCAGTGTTGCATGGGCTGGTTCTACAATAAACCAGTAATCACTACCTCTATCGGAGTATTTCACAACCAGTTGTCTGCACACTACCAACCTATATTTTTTTACTTATATGTCATGATTTATTGACGAATACTTCTTTATTTACTATTACTTTATTAACAGTGGCTTATCTGGTATTTGGGCAAGTTAATTAATACAAGCTTAAAATATCGGAAAAATGGTTTTCATTCAACTAATTTCAAAGGGAAATTAACTTACTTCCAAATCATTTAATTGACAAGAATTTTAAATAGACTTAAAATTGTATAATACAATGAAATTCTGCTTAAAAGGTTGTTTACCTTTTTAAAATCAGTACTTTTGCTGAAGTTTTCATTTTATACATTCATATACACATAAAATATAAAATACTCCTGGATTTAAAAGCAGTTGCAGATATTTAAAAATATAAATCAATATTATTGTTCAAATAAATAATTAAATTTACCATAAATGCAATAATTCAAGTGTTTAAAAGATTTTTGCTCTGAAAGTGGAGCATATAGGTATGAAAATGTCCGCTCTAAAGGGAATGTTTACGATTTTTTGCAATTTGAAGTTATCTCTTAATAGATTTACGAATATTGCTTGTCAAATAATAGTTCAAATCAATGGGCATTCAGTCCTGCAATTTTTTTAAATCGAATTTTCTATTTTTGAGAATCGAACCCGCAAGTACTAAGAATATTTTTCACAAGTTAAATAAAAAATGCACTTTTATATCGATTTTATAAAGCGTAAATGAATTATTCAGCCACTGTCCAAGTACAGTAATGCTATTATACAAATATTATTAATTTAACACAGTTGGAGAAACATAATTTATCATAGTTATTCAAGTAATTTTAATACATGTCACTCTGGATTATTTGATATAATGAGGAACACTGTTCGTTTGAGAGATAGTTGATTGATCATCCTATGGTACAATAATATGGGACAATAATGCTAGTTTAAGATTATATGGATGCCTGTTTTGAAAATAAATGAAGACTATTTATTTGTTATTGAGAATATTTGTTCTGCAGTAAACATTCTTCCACATAAGCCTGGTGGTCGCTATCATGAAACATTTTTTTTAGTGGAGAATAATCAAAAGACTTTGTTTTAACAATTATATTTATAATTCGGATCAGCTCTAGGAAGGTAAAGAAACGTAACTCTCAGTTTATCCAAAAAAATAATTGTATAATGTATAGAAATTAATACACGTTCTATCAAAATAATTAAAGCTACAAATAATTACCTAAATCAAGCGTTTAAATTTTAAAAAGAATGGATTGTGAAATTGGCAACCAGAAAACGACGTCCAACACATCAGATATTTCTGTTTTTCTGCAATAATTTATTCAATTTTGTGAAGTTGATTAAATAAAATATCAGTTTTAATCTTCATGCGCTTCAAAGTTGACTCTATTCAATATTTTGACTGGAAAGTTCATCAAACAAACTTGTCTTTTGCAAAATTTTTGTTTTAATTTTCCATGCGGCTTACGTTATTTTGCTTGTCTACAACTGATTGAGTATCTGATTTCGTTTTATTTTGGTTTTATTACATATTTTTTTTTATACCATATTCGCGACCAAAGTGAAGCATATGGATTTATACAGTGTAAAGATATCCACTCCAAATGTGAAGTATTGAATCTCCGCAAAGCGAAGACGTCTTAACGGATTATTTTTCGTGAGAATTATTTATCATAATGTTGCTCAATCCAATGAGTATCCAGTTCTGCATTTTTGGGTTTTTAAAAGTCCGACAGATGGAGTATTAAGTCCACGTTCCCCAGATTGCTAGCCACGCATGCTACCAACTACGCCAAGATGCTTATACAAATAGTTTATCTAAAAAATAAAATATATTAAATGACGCGGCAATACTTTGCATATATTTTATTAAAGACAGTGTACAGTTGTGAGATTATTTGTAAAAACGAAAGAAAACGAACAAAATTTATCATAGTTTAAGTGAATAAAAAAATCAAGGTTTACTGAGAATTGAAAGATGTAATTTATTAGACCTTTCCAATTACGAAAATGAACTATCTCAACAAAATCCTACGACATTTTTTTTATGTGACGTGGATTTAAAAGACTGCCTTTATTACGCATGAAAAAACTAACGGGACCTAAACAAAAAAAAACTTATTCCCATTATAAGGTAAGCGAAAAAATACCGTCTTAAAACTAGCCGTGCAAGATACTACCGAAAAGTTAAAACAGTAACACATAATTTATTCGATCTATTGATAGAAACAGTTTTTATTTTTAAAAATCCATGAAATATTTATAATATATTCATAGTAGACAACAGTAAATTATTTATATAGGCTTTGGTCAGGATCTTCTAAATGTTTTTTTTTAATTTGTATATTACAATCTAATAAAATCCATCATTAAATCATAAAATTTAAATAAAAATTAGTCTACCATCGACCATTACGACTCGGTATCTTTCAAAGATAATTTTCCAGCTTAAAAAAAATGTAAAATCTTACTATGAGCGAGATGTTTTTCTTCAACAGATTTAATATGTCAACATGATTTTAATAGAGTAAGTTTGAATAGAAATCACGCACACTTTGGAGTAATCCAACCAAGATCTTGAAAAATTACTCCTATAATGTATAATTTTCCACTTTCAAGAGCGCCTCATGTTCGTATAACGGTTAAAAACAAGAAGTTTTTTTAATTTTATCAATAGTATAATTTTTTTTTTACTACTTATCATCAATTATAACTAATTGATAGGTAAATTTATGCTTAAAATCTCGCCCCAATGTAATGAAATAGTTTATTGTTCTATGTAACAATGGATATTAAGTTACACGTATTAAACTAGTATTCATATAGGTTAAATATAAAGCAAATTCAAAATTACAATGATTCAAATACTGTCTCTTTTATTGCTAATTGCGATCCATGTTTTGCTTTCGGCATCATCAGAATTTATAAATACGAACGTGTTAGCATATACATATTTATAATGAATATAAAATTATCCTAATGCATATGTGGGCTGTGAAAAAAAGACGGCACATCATATTTTGTTGAAAACGAATCATTTCTATCATCGCGTAGAGCTGGAAGTTTTGCATATGGTAGTACTACAAATTTAAAAGAAGTAAGGAGTTTTGAAAAATCGATCAACTTTCTAACAAAATAGGCAGCTATTAAGCAGATCAATAATTTTTCATCGATTTCAATTTGACGATTGATTCATAAAAATATTGGTGCAAAAGAAGCTTGGCAGTTTTCAGTTTTGCTTTAAAAAACGACGGCAGCTATGCATAATATAAAACAAAGGTAAAAGTTTTATAATTGAATATTCTAAAAATAATTTGTCAATTAAAAATTTCACGAACTAATTTAAATTTTATTATATTTATTATTTTTTTTACTAGAAAATAGAACACTGTTAAAAAAACTTGAGTTGTTTTGTTGAAGCATAGCTAGATACAATTTATATCGTACAGTATGACAAGAAAGTTTTTACATAAAAATGGACGTACGCAATAACTTCCTCTGCGCGTCACCATTCAGGATGGCTATTTTTTAATTTTACACCCGAACACACCATTATTGACAATTCCATCTATTATGATTATATTCAGTGAATTTTAACTAGCCTTTTCTTCGACTTATAGAAAGAACTGTAGAACAAAACTTTCTTTACAATATTTTGTTTTATCACTCTAAAAATAACCCTCACCTAACCTAAATGATCAGTGCTCAAATTTTGGTTTTCATAATCATATAATTTAAATAACAGATTGTTTTACTCTTTTTATTTGGCAATATAACATGTTTGCGTTCAAAGAGATCTCTTCTATTCTACAACAATTAAAATTAATATGTGTCTCGGCGGAATCGAGACTATCACCCGTTTTTTTGTTTCAAAGTATAGAATTAACCAGCCAGTAGTAATGCCGATAGGACAATGGCTATTTTTAACGAATTGCTTATGTTATTGATATTTTCCATCTGAGAAAGTGTGAGAAAAATAATCCTCTTCTAGGATATGATCTATTTAGCTCACTCAACAGCCTTTCTATGTTTTTTTTTGTTTCCTGAACTATATGTTTACTCTTACATTCATTTCTATTAAAATTGTTGTATGTTTTTGATATATCAAATTAATGTATACTTCTAAATTATTTAAAGCTGGTCAACTTCCATATGTAAAATCACTGTTAGCGACCTGGGTTTCGGTTAATTTAAAATCAATTTCCATCAAGCATCATCAGTCGAAAATATTAATGTATACTTATTTATTATTTGTTCTATGATATGTTCTTAGAACTATGAAATAATAATTTTCTATTTTTTCAACACGTGAAATAAATAATAAAAAAATACATATATGAAGGATTTAAATTTATTACATGTATTCAAAAATTTATTAGTTCAAAATTTTCTAAACAATTTTGTGGCCGTATAGTTTATAACACGAAATGTACATATATCTAAATTTTTGCTTAGTACGTTTTCGCTATGATCGTAAGTAAGTTTTTTGTGTTCGGTTGTCTTTTACAAGCAATATATCAGTGTGAGGACACTACAATTTATAGAGGCCCCTTTACTCTTATTCCGCATAGAATCTGCCAAGAGAACGCGAACTGGCCTGCATTCGTTTAATGAACAAAGAAAAACGATAAAACTTAAGCACTTAGAAGAGAAGTGTAAAATATATTATATTGTAATAAAATAAACCTAATAAATTGGCAAAGTCTTGACGTGCTTGAAACTAGTAACATCTGGAACAAAGTATCATTTAAGATTTCTTAATTTACACATTTGATACAAAATATTTCATTCATTATATACAATACTTCAAAAAATCTTAAATAAATATACCGACTTTAGAAAATCAAAAAGATGTAACTTAATGTATACAACTTAATTTATTCTCTATCAAAATGATGTATGCTGTAAATGCCGAATTTTGCTCTGAAAAAGGACAAACTTGAAAATTCATCAGGAAAAATAGCTTCCAGCGTATCAATTTTATTGGTTTTTCTTAACTAAATTTTTAAATTAATGTCAGTCAGGTCGGGTAAAAAACATCAGTTTTATTCTTTATGCACTTTATGCACAAGTATACTTAAGGATGTCGGATTTTGAAAAATTCGAAAATGCAGGACTGGTTTCCCATTGGGTTGAGTAATTGTTTGACAA
>JAGVSQ010002501.1:0-24450 GCA_022683975.1 Rhyacophila evoluta | reverse complement strand
TTCTACGGTTATGTTAACAGGCCCCGCGCGTGTTGGATAACTCTGTTAACGTTTCCCGCTCGGAGCAATGTGTTTTACATATTTTTTATGCTCCTCCACAAAGCGAGCAAGTCTGCTCGGATGCTTTTCACACACGAATCTGTGCATCGAATGAGTATTTTCCATTATTTGTTTTTAGGGGTTGTTTCTGAAAGCCTGTTGTAACTCTTCGAGAATTTGACGCCCACGTCGCTAAACAAATGTGCAGATTATAAAAATATATTGCTCAGTTACTTTTGTTAGTTTTTCTGTGGATATTTTTACTTTTTTTTCGTTGAGTGGTTGAGAAAATCGTGAGCTTTTTAAGTATTATTTATTGTAGATATTATAGTGACAATCCTTAGTGCTCGTTAGTTTTTTGAGTTTTTTTTGCATTTTCTTAACCCTATGATTTGAAAACTCGGTAAACACTGAAGTATTATATGTACATGCTTATTGATATTATTAAATCGACCACGAAATTTAAACATGAAAGAGATACATCAATTCGAAGTAATTTAAATGCGGATTGATCTTTAAACATAATTAAGTTATCTTTTAATTGGTGCACAGTAATCGGTACGATTCACATAACATTATTTAAGTATGTCTAGTTCTTATAAATCTTAAAAGCTTTACGCAAAACGTGATGCAATAATGTAAATTTTCCAACTTTTATAGCATTTTCATTCACTAATCCGTATATTTTAGAAGAAATACTGTTACTAATAACCCAGTTTATATTCAGAGCGAGCATTTTACAAAATCTTTTTTTTATCTGCGCGGAAATGGTGAATCTGAATCGTTATAATAATATAATGACGCAAAATAGCTTTTTACGATCGGTTCAGAGAATACCTCCGTTCGTTTATTCTAGCCAAAGTAATGCGGGCTTACGCAAATCCATTCAGATCATCCCGATGCAAATGATGCATCATCCATATGTAAAGCTTTCCACTGTAAACCCAGGCTAAACGGCAGTCTGTAGAGACAGAGAGAGATCTTGGGAAACAGATCGCCCACTCCATTTGCAATAAGTCTCAATGCCAAATAAACAATAAAGGGTCGATTGCTAGCAGGCAGTTTTCCTGCCAGTGTTGTCTCTGTGTGGAATTGCATCGATAAAGTTACATAGAAAAACACCGTCTCCCTACATTTAGTGTAACTACTAGCTAAAGATTTCATACCTGGGATGGGCTTTTCATAGAATAACTTTCCTTTCTTGACGTATAAAGTAGAAAATAGTGTACTATCGGTATAATTATATAAAAATACTTTTCAATATATGTTATTACGATAATATGATACTCGACAATTCAGAACTACATCAGGTGATCATTTTTTAGGATTGCTTGTTAACTATTCGCTTAATCCGCTGGTATATATCCCAAATGCACGTGGGATATTAGAACTCATAAGCAAATCGTCATAGCAGAACTATACGTATTTGAAGTATTTCATCTTTATTTCGGCTGACGGAGTGCGAATTGCTACCTACTTAAGTGCTTCAAATAATATTAAATCTCGAATGGTAGATGCAAAATGTGTTTTTTTCCTGAGTGGGTATCATATCAGCTGTGTATCATTATTAAAATAAAACTATGTAGCGTTTCCTATCTTATCCAAATACGCACCGTTCTCATAGGTAAATTTAAGAATTATTTATCTCTCACAAAAAGTATATGAAATAATACTATCATAAAATTTTTCGGTTAAACTATTATAACTTTTTTTTTGTTGAATAATAAATACCCACTGTAATATCGTTTTCCCAATTTTCTTTTTTTATCAGATCACCTTTTGAGCCTAAATTTAAAGTCGAATCTTTGTTCAGGAATAGCGCTTTTACCTCTGAATATCGTTTCTTCCTTGCTTCTCGAGTATTTAGGAGAGTCCTTCAAAGTAAGGGCTGGCTCGTCCTAACATGTTTATTATTGTTCCAGAATTTAAGGAATGATTGTTCGTTTGTCAATCTCATCGACGCAATTATTTTTCTCGTGTTCTTATTCTCCTCATTGTTGATTGTTAACTCTTAATTATTACTAAGTAATTAAAAAATACAAATAAAATACATACATATATTTGTGTAAGCGTGCCGATTTTTGAATCGCTGAAAATCTCTTGAAAATTCATTTTTGAAAAAGACCTTTTGTAACAGTATTCGTATGTATGATACATGTCGATTATATTATATATATAATGAAGCCTATTTTTATTGAGATTATTCGTCAATTACCTAGATATTATTTTACAGTTCTAGTCCGTTTTCATGATCTTAAACAGGCTTACATATCCGAATAAGAGATATTTTTGTAGGTTTATATCTTTTGATTTATTTTTTATTCACTTACAAATCATTCAGCGAATCACGTCGCAGCAAAATTTAGCAAGCGTTGTGCATACACAGTTGTGCTCCAAGGAATTTATAATCATTTATCAAAAATAAGAGAGTGAGTAACGTTATATTTTATAATTAATGGATACATTTATTACCTTACGTAGATAGAAAATAAATATGAACGGGATTTTTTTCATTTTTAAGAATAATGATTGCGTCGGTTTTCGGACATTGCGCAAAAGCCCGCTATATTATTTATGGTCTCGACGTCTTTGTTTACGCATAACGAGATTCCATTAGCGAAATGAACAACATTGTCTCGATTGTGGATTATAATGGATACTCGAAATACTATTTGATTTATTACTCAGGTAAGTAAGTAATCGTAGAACACGCCCCTGCGCCTAAGCGTTGCGACTTTCTCGCATATTTACAACGTCGCTGTGAATACTTTATATAAAAAGCTTCGCACTCGAGAAAGTATTCTATACGCCCTAAAAGTACTTGACAAAATCTTTTTGCACCACCCACCCCCTTCTGTGATACTCGACTCTGTCGCGAACTCCTCCAGTTTAGTATAGAAAAGGGAAAAAACACACTCCAATGTACCTAGGCTAGAAGAGGGCCTTCTAGTCAAGTTTATACAGAGTGTATAATATCTACTTTTCGTAGTTTAACGGCGAGGCGTTCACATGTCTGATTGTAAGTAAGTACTTAACCTGCAAGGATTCGGATCCCATAGGTGTAATTTTTCAATTCATGTGTTTTAAATCATATATTTTTTAACATTCTTTAAAAATTATACAAAATACGACTTTTTTGGAAATCACCTTATTTTAAAATCCAGCAGTAAGGAAGTGGCTTATTATTGGAATCATTACATGACTTAAATATAATACTTGTTCAACAAACAAGTGTTTTTTAACAAATCTCAATGGTTCATAAAAGTCAGGAAATAAATTTACTTCACATTTTTAAAAATATTTCATTCAAAAGTTTAAAATAATGTCCTTAAATCTGTTGGCTGATTTTTTTGTCTGTTTATTAACTTCTACTCGATATTTAGATTTATTATTTTAATATAGTGGCCTGGGAGCTTAAATGCATATAAAAAACACTAACTTCTCACTTTTCCGTACATTAAGTATGTTGCGAAAAAAAGATTTGGTATACCTGGCCTAAAGTATTTTGTAGCTATAATACGTACACTTCGTTCTGTATATTTTGTTTACATATAAAATATGAGTATCATCAGAATAAAGTAAATGCCACACATACAGGTGAGTGCATACATTTTGCCTACCCTCAGTATAAACGTCATTGTTATTCAAAGCGAAGTCGAAATTTCTTTTCTCCCTTGAGCGTATTTTACATAAGATACTAAAATATGGTAAACCTTACTTTTGCACGCAAATGTTGTCCTATTATGTTTTGCGAAAAATAAACAGAATATTTGGTCAGTATTTGTGTAGG
Organism: Rhyacophila evoluta; assembly: GCA_022683975.1. Classification (NCBI taxonomy): domain Eukaryota; kingdom Metazoa; phylum Arthropoda; class Insecta; order Trichoptera; family Rhyacophilidae; genus Rhyacophila; species Rhyacophila evoluta. The sequence continues at coordinate 20,621 of JAGVSQ010002501.1, read as the reverse complement.
ATGCTGCTTACATTTTATTAACATTAAATATCCTGTCGATCAATGTTAATATAAGGATTACAAAAGTGTACCGTATTGATATGGGATGTCAATTTAATATCATGACAAGCACCGCAGTCAAATAAAGTAATATCTATAATAATTATATATCTAATATAACAATATCTATATAAAGTAAGTCTTGTCCCATACGATTGTATAAGACAAGTATTATATGTAACTCAAATATTTTAACTAATTAGTCGAATACATTAAATATAATAAATACCGGTTGTATCGTGATTTAACATCGAAGATATTACAATATTAAGAAGATACATACTGTTTTTGATTTTTAGGCATATTTTAAAAACATAATGTTTCTATCAAAAATATGATCCATTATCTTAAAATGTTTAGTGAAGTTAATTAAAGTGACTATAAATAAGTTAATTTGCATTTTATTAATCGATTCGGTACGGACACGTATAAGGTACGATGTAAATATTTTCAGATTTAGAAGTCACTTTATTATTCAAATCATTATCAATCCTATAGTGGAAAGAAATATATGACAGTGTAATTAGTGATAATGCATCTGACACAGGTTTGGTTTTTATTGAATTCGATTGGGGTGCCTACCTGATAAAATTTATTAAGGTCGATCAATATATCCCTGCCGTTAAATAAATAATAAAAAGGCCTGATCCAGTACGACTAACCGGATATTATTAAGATTGGACCCTCCTGTATGTTCGTTAAACCCGAATTAGTTGACTTTGTTACATTGCCACTGCGGACCACAAATTGTAAAAAAGTACCCGAAGAATTTAATCAGCTTTACCTAAACGAGTGGTTCCCAAAGTGGTCGACACCTACCCCCAGGGGTCCATGCGACCGCTGCGGGAACCACGAAAGATTTGCACGGGCGAGATAAAAAACTACGTATCATAATTCTGTGAAGTAACTTGACTTATTTTCTTCTACATTAGACAGATAATTTTTGGGGGACCGCGGATTATTTTTATCTTCAGGTCTATCGTACAAAAAAAGTTTAGGAATCACTGATCTAAACCGATTCATGTGTGGTACCTGAACAAACTTTAAACATGCAGACGATATATGCAGAAATGAAAATCATAATAGGAGAAATATTCCTTACCTTCTATCTAGAATTGCACAATTAATTTCGTATATTATCGATAAAACGGCATATATAAAATGTCCTAATATAAATAAATAATTATGGTTTAATCACTTCACTGTTAGTTTTATATTCAACCATTTTAATTGACGGAAATTTTACGATAATTGATAAATAAATTCGTACTACCATACTAAAATATACTGTAGCTTAAATTTCATGTGCGCATTAATGATGAAAATCCGAGTCTTTGATATCGCAAATATTCCTTAGGTAATTCATATCATATCATCTCAATTGTTTTATACTATTTCCGAAAGCATATGGGTCATAATAACCGTATCTTTATTTATTTTTTTGCTTTTGTTTTTCTTAAGGTTAAGCTTCTCTTTGTATATTTTCAATATATAGTACATCGCCTTGTCGAGATCAACTATTTTATTTTATATACTTGCCTCATTCGTACTGGCCTCTTGATGGGAATCGTAGTCACTGTGACGCTATTCCTACACACTCGCATCTCGTTGTGTTGCCAAAAGAGTAGTCTTCAAGCCATGTCCCCCGGGACGACGGAATCCCCGTTGCACGGCGCCGTCCCGGAATTGCCTCTCGTGTGTTTGTCGAACAGTCCCAACTTCAAGTCTGATTTTTTCCTCTGACGGCCAACTGGGGCTCGCTTTTTCGCCGCGCTGTTTTTGTGATGAAATTTTGTTATTTTTTATGAACCATGATCGTTAACTCAAATTCTTTTTCTCTTACAAAACGCTTTTCGTATGTTTTGTATTATAAATCAATTGAAAGTATAAGCGAATCTTTTCTTAATTTTTTTATGTAACGTATCTCATGGAAATAGATATACACACTATAAGTATTATATTTAATTTTTTCATTTTATTAAGACCCGATTGTTTCTGAAAACAGCGTATTATATTGTCTGTATAAATGTATTCGTATAATTTATAATACATATTTGATATATTGAACGTGTTTATTATAAATTCGACAGAATTGTTAAAAATAAACGGGTATCCGGTTTTATTTTACCGTAAATAAAAATTTTAAACGTTTTTATTTTCGATAATTTAAGGGTCTTTCTCATTTCTTTAAAGTCGTCCTGGCATTTTAGTATAGGCGTTCAAACTATACAAGGTGAAGACACCTGACAATTATTGAACAAATAACTTGTATTTTGCAAATGTTATCAACGGATTTTAGACTTTTCATTTAACATAATATGATACTAGAAGGCAACGTTTGTTTGACCACAGCCACATAGAAAAAATAACCGCAATTGCGTTGTACGGAAAAGTTCTTTACCAAAGTTGATCTTAACCCAATATGTTCCCGTTTTGGTTACAGTGCAAATATTTACTGGAAATTATTTTAATCACTAACTTTCTTTATTTCGCATGTGACGAAACCTGTCTCTAAAAAGTGCTACCATCTTAATGCTCCTAAACCTACAAAAATATCTATGTTATCATGTATGTATAATTAACTGTTTCATTAATCTACTGCTAAATTAAGAATGAAAGGACACGATATAACGCAACAAATACCTACGCTTTTGTTACATACTAATTTTTATTCGTATATCACAGCTATCATATTACTCTTAACTGTACGCTTACAATTATATTATACAATGTGAAAATTGTTCGAGCGAAACGTTTCCTTGTACTTTGATGATACTGATTACCATTATATTTATTTATATTCCATCAGGCACAACTTCGCTTTTAATATCACTAAATAATCCTGCGAAACACTTCTCTCGTTTATGGATCAAAGGAAACGGGTTTTTTAAAGAATTATATTCTATGTACAATAAATGAGTACCTATATTCATCCGATATTTTACAAACGATCAGAATTTTAGCAATAAAGATATGGTGTCTGCTAAAATAATTTGATTGTTGTTCGTATCGTTGGCTATTCGCCTACTAGACAAGTATTTTGAATTCGTGCTATCTTTTACAGCTAATTGGGTCTAACCCTCAGATTCGACTAGTTAGGCCAGATCCGAACAACTAAGCCCATCGATTTGTCTTTCTTTGATTGTGTTTAACGCTTATTCGCGTAGAAGGCGTGACGTTTTCGAATGTAGGTTTATAAGTAAATAAATTAATTAAGGGTTTAAAACAATCCACTACACATTCCAAGCAATTAATTTGTGTTCGAAATATTAGAATATGGCTTCGTGGCGATTATAATGTAGTTAACATTTTTTATAACGAAGAGTATTAAACCAGGTTGTTTTTCTGCGTTTTCATAATACATTTATAATAAATGTGAGTGAGTCTATATTATATGTCAAGATTAACAGTGTATATCGTCGTCATATATTGTGTTCGTAGTATATTGTCGCAATGATATGCTATGTTGGACACTGAAAACTAAATTCTTTTTATTCTAAATTTGTAATGTTGACGACGAAATTACTCTCGTGTCTATATTATCTAAATTGCTACATAAAACCCCTTTTCTATTAAATATGATATATTCGAATATTTGTCTGTTTTAAAATAAGAATGTCAGTTTTGTATCTCGCCGATTTATTATATTTATTCACCTAGCATCGGTTATTTCCGGTTCGCCGGCTGGTTTCCGACCCCCGTCCAAATCGGGATGTCATATTTACTCTGACGGCAAAACACCTTTTCGATTTGTGACGAGAAACGGGCAACGAGAAGAATTCCTCTCCGCGCTTCCGCACTCTCTTCAATTCAATATCCACTGAAAACTTTCTTTCGCTCACTTCTCGCCTTTTGTCGCCAGCAAAAAGGTAAAACGGCCTGCTTCTTCTTCTATTTGTTTGCCCGTGCTCGTCGACTTGGAAGTAGGTTCATGTGGAATCGCCTATTCTCGATTTATTTTAGTTACTTTACATAGGACATAATTATATTCAGTATATACTGTCCAGGGAAAATTACAGTCCGTCATATTTCGACCGACACGTATTTTAAGCCGTCTTAAACCGATAACTTTCTGATCCAATTAAGCTAAGTAAAAAAGGAAAGTTTCTAAGTGGTAACCGAAAATAATATTTTCACAGATTTCACGCAATTTTCGTCCTTCGTCACGAGTTGCCTCAGACAAAATTTCTTTATGTGTTATTTAGTTGAAAATCTGCCTACTAGGCTAGTAACTTTCGTTTTTTGATGTATATTTTTTTATAATCGGTAACATTTATCAAAAAAAAAAACTCAATGTGAACACACGTAGGTACATTTTCCAAGGCCTACCCCAATTTGTTTCAATCTGCTAGAAAAATGTTTCTAGTATTCAGATGAAGTATGCGAAAGTAATTTCATTCCACGGTTCGGCCGTTCAATATTAGAAAACTTACCAAAAAAACACAATTATTCAGAAGAAACCGACCTTAGAAATTCAAACTAATACTTCAAATATCAAAAAACTATTTTTAACATTTCTATTGTGTAACTTTAAATTATATTGTCTAACCGATATTTATAGAAGTCCGTCTATGCTTAAAAAATATGTATATTGATTCGATAAAACATATAAGTAAGTCATTTCACGTTTTTTATATTTTCTTCGAAATTATGATGTCAAGTACAGGTCGAATCCCGTAAAACGAAACTCGTGGGACCAACACTTTTGTTTCGTTATACTGAATGTAGGTAAGATATTACATATTGTATGAACGTTTGTTCGGGGCAGCAAAAAATATACGTTATAATGGAAATGTCATCACATTGATATTCGTTATAAAGAGATTTGATCTATATTCAATATAACCGATATAGTTTGAATATAATATCTTATACACAGTCCGTTATTTTTTCTTTTTGTTTATACGTCGTCTACATAACTTATGGCGGTACTTGATGTAAATTTATTATAAATGGTTATGAGATTAACTAGTATAGGTGAAACTGCCGATTTTGATTTCTGGAATCAATTGTTTTCTATTTGAAATCAATATTCACTTAGCTGGAATAGAATAAATAGTTGCGCAGCAAATTACTAGTGTATTTATAAAATAAGCAGAGGAGGATAATATTGTAAAGATAATATTATCTTAAAATATTGATTTACGCATACGGCCTTTTTGATGTGTTGTTAATATGTACATATTATTAATTTCACATTGCTGTTCCAGCTGATAAGCTCAAGAATCCTCATGATATATTGATATCGTACAAATGTATAAATCGCATTTAACAAACGGCCTACATCATCTTAGAAAGATTGCCTAAAATTCTCTTAACTTACATTCCAATATCATATTTATTTTGTGTGCTCGATTAGGTAACCATTTTATTCTAATTACTTTTATTCCATTTTATTCTAAAATCAATTTCCATCAAGCACCATCAGTCGAAAATATTAACCATTTTATTGTTATTTAAGTCATTTTACGTAATGTAATTTCAATTCGGAGATTAGATATCATCAAACGATTTTATCATTCTATTAAATTTATTATAGCTACAATTATCGCATATAATTATGATACGCCCTTTTAAAACCCTTGTTTCTTTAATGAAAAATAATATTCAAAATTAAAATTAGCTAAAAAAATATTTACAAACTCTTTATTGACAAGTTTTCGTTAATAAAAATGAATACACGTTGTATATTGTTACATACTGTATATTTCCGTTTAATATCGATGTCTTTTTCCTACGTAGGAATAGAAATGACGAATCAAATAAAATACACTACAGAGACGAACGTTGCAACATATTGATATTAGGATTTGACATCCCTAGCGTAGGCACTATAAACTGCTAGCTGATCCTAGGATGTCGCTTTTCGTCGGAAAACGTTTTCGTAAACTAAATAATACTTCCGAGCCACCAATATGTTTGTGTATTCCGCGTACCTGATCGTTAGAATACTTATTTTGAATATTTTGGGCGCGTGGAATAATGAATATTGATACATTTTTTTTCGGAATTCAAGTTCATTTTTTCACTCAGTAATAAATTATATATGGAAATATTCGCCTTCTTCAAATGTTATTCATATTAAATTAATATGTTTTTCAACATAGTATCGTTGTTCGGCATTTTTTGTTTTAATATTCTAATAAATGCGTAATATTATTATGTAATATTATTAATAATTGAGTAATATTACCGCCTAATCAAATGTCGTGTATTTCAATTGAAACAATTCTCTGCCATGCAACTATCGCTTTGTTTTAAACAAACCATTTGTGTCTCTCCGTGCACCGCTCTGGATTTCTCCGTAGCAAATATTATCTATGTATTAAGTGACGCTGTAATCCGGGCTCGGATGTGGTCAATATTCTCTTACAGTGGACGTCATCTGTCGCTTTATATTGTCAATACCTGTCACTAGCATGTAAATGTTCATACTATGTGGTCACTTCATCGATTGAACCAAAATACTGTTGCAGAATTACAAGGGGGATTGAGGATAATTTTCAATCGGGTTCAAATGTGTAATAGTCGTTTTCAATCGGATTGTTTACGGTAAAAGTCAACTTAAGTAAATAAATTATTACATTTGTAATGGGGGAGTTATTTGCAACCGATGTGTATATTATTTGTGATTGTAACATATATAATTTGTAATATAAGAATAAAAATTGATATCCACTCGTAGTTGCGCAAATCGATATGGGAACGTTTTGGACGGTTGGATTTAAATATGCCTACAATAATATAGCAGGTCGAACGTGACAGGCTACAAATATAAAGTTACGTAGCAGCAGTCGAAAATGTTTGATACAAATAACATTTTTACGAGTGAATAGTATACTCATGTGTAAAATCTCTGAATTACCAATGAATGCAATTCTAATTTTTCACCAGCGATTTGAATTGGCAGCTTACAAAATCACCCTGGCTGATATGTTTCATAAATAGTATTTTACAGTCGCAAAAACGCTTTAAAATCAATCAACGTCGAGATACAGTATACCCGATGCTGCAGTAACAGTAACCCGACGAACCCCTATTCCGCACCACATTCGCGCGTAATTTATCGAATTCGAATGGGGCTGTTTTCTTCGCATCAGATGGCTGCCTGATTTGGCTGCGGCGGGCCTCACAGCATACATCTCGGGCGGAATTTTGACAGACAGCGGGCCTCCTTTCATCGGGTTTGATTGAAATTCTTGAAATCTGCGATTCCGAATTCCCCTTTCTCCGGATTACCTCGCCGCAGACTTGTTCGTACTTCATCACCCTTATTGATAAGGGCCCGTATAAATAGTGGTTCGGTTTCGAGAAACGAAATACGTAGATTTAATGCTCGGTATTTTTACAGTACCTACTAGTAAGTGTTATATTATTTTTACACACATTACCCACATCTACTTATCAATCGACAGCGTTGGTTTATTGATTGGATAGACGATAGAATGATAAATACATCAGAGTAATAAATCTAATTATACTCGTAGAGTTAGTATACTTGCAATTATTATACTAAACGATTTTTGCAAATCGATGGATGTGTGTAAACTCGTAAACTAAATACGACGCTTAATTCATACTTTAAACCAATATACGACATTATACAGTAAATATCTTTCTACAACCTTCCGATTTTTTCATTCCGTCTTTTATTGAATATTGATGATTCAATCGCAGAATATGTATTTCTTTATCCTTGGGTAGTCTTATCATATTTGTGACCTTGAATATCGGGAATGTCAATTTATGTTATAAAATTAAGCCATGCATATACATATACTGGCGCAGTTTACAAATGTTCTTCGAGGTTATTATTATACCGTAGTTATTACTTTTTCATGTATTAGTGGGGAAAAAAATACCCACTGCATTAATATTATATCATTCACACTGATGGGGCATTAAATATTTAATTTTTATCAGACCACATTATTTTTATTCGTACTTAAGTGATAGAAAATAAATAAACACATCTTTACCTCGTTTCTGTCTTATAAAAAGCCTGGTGGAATACCTGTTCGTAACATGTCTTATCATATCAATTCATTGATCACTGTCTTCATAAAGCAATATTAACGTATCATTTATTTCTTTCAGATGAACGGCATAATATTCCATGTCAGGGATGCGGGAAATTTGTATTATGTTTCCATTGTTATGGTATGTAAATAGACAAACAGCGAGGTAGAGAATTAAATTATGTATGGGAATTGAAAACTTCGCATTGAAAGAAATGGAGGTTTTTTTTTAGATTACAGAGCATATTATTTCCAATATATGCTCGCGTCATGATAATTCACGCGTCAAAGGGCACATCACACATTCGCCAAAACCTGTTCCAGAGGTCGCCAAAAATTTGATGTTCACACGATTTCTTTTTCTATCGTCGAGAAAAGTTTTTTGACTTTGAATTGACAAATTAATATGGAAATAGATGATAACGAAACAGGTGACTTATCTGCTTATTATTGTACATTGTTTTAATAGCTAAATTATCTGGCATGTAATATATTGCCTGGGATGCTACCAAATACAATGAGATGTGTTATCTTTATACAGCGTTAAAATACACCACGTCGCAAATAATTGCACGTACTCATAGTGTTTAATCAATTTTAACAGAATTCAAACTTAATCTAACTGGTAAGTAAGACTAACGAATATATTCCCACATTTATTATACAATACTACATAACGAGAGTAGTAAAAATGTTGAGTCTGAGTAGGCGATTCCTATCGAAAAGTTAGATAGAGATGTGTGGTATTTTCAACATTTTTTAGCGGCATATTTTTTAAGAATAGTACCGTGAGAGACTACAGTTAGCTCGACGGTCGTCATATTGGCGACCCCTGAAGTATACTTACGTCTTGATTACTTTTTCGAAGTTATTGGTTTGACAGATGCGCAGAATATCAAAATTGCGGAGTTATGATACCTACACCCATTCGCTTACTCTTTTTAGAGATATAAACACATTACGTTGTACGACATTTCTTTTCCAGAAATCTTTGCCAAGTTTAATGGAGAAATCTTAACTTGAATACGGTGGCGGAGTTTCAATAAATCTAAATCGAAAATGGTTTCACCAATATCAATATAGAGATGTTAATGTTATATCGGAAATGATTATCAAATTTATAATAATATTTAACATCAACTTATAAAGCTAGCCTTCTCTTACTTAGTTTATAATCAAATCATTTTTTGCATTTTAATTTCAATACGGGTTCGGAGATGATATCGGAATTTATTGTAGAATATGTGTTACAAGACGTTGAATTAATCAAATATTTTTTTATGCAGCTTCGAATATCAATTCGTATTCACAAAACTATGAACCCTCCCTTGAACCACGCTTGACATACAACGCAATGTCTAGAATGAGAAAATATTGTGGAAATATATGCATTTTAAATTATTTGGAAGATCTAAGCGTGCGACCATATTTGTATAAAACAGACATAATAACACCTCTGTCAATATAATCCTACAAAACCGATTGTTCTTAGAATGAGTATCCCAATAAACAACATTATGTTGATTTGTAAATAACCCCGATCCGAATAATGACGATTTAAATCTCAATCCAAACAAACCGAGCAGGTAGGAGGGAGACTTGCAAAATCGTCCTCTTTCGCCTGCGGCACGTCTCCCGCGTAACAATAACAAACGGCTTTTCATCAATCCCAAAAGCAGATCTGTTTTCTTGTCGAATGGGCGGGGGAGGTGCGGCGCGTGAATCGACGGGTAGTACCCTATTGCCGCTCACTACCCCCGATTTAAACACATTTCCTTAACAAGGGATGAATAATTAAAGGCGTCGTATGACTGTTGGTCGGTCAACGTGACATACTCAAGTCTTGCGTAATATTGGTTATTGTAAAAGAGCTTTTGTGCGGTGTTGCTGGAATCATTTCTAACAACAAGGTAGAAACATGATTTAAATATCGTATTATATTACTGGATTACTCCCACAACAATAATTATGACGAACGAAGTCTTAATAACGGTTGCTTTTGAAATATTTGATTACCTGTTTTTCGGTAAAGAGTCCGGATTATTATATAAATAATATTATTTTAAACCACGACGCCATGACTAGAAATGTGTTTCATTATTTCTTATTTACTTAAATTTAGATGAAGAGTATATAAAATTCCAATTTCATTTTGTTAAAACAATATACATTCGATGGTTTTACACAATGTATTATGAGGTATATTTTATTCGAGTATTTCGCTATGTTTAAATATTTCTGCAGTCCTTCGGTGCAGAGGCAATTTATTATAATTTATTAAATAACATAAATCTTTCAATACCCCTATCATTGCGGCGGAACAGGTGAGAAATACATTATTATACAGCATAGCAGCAAAGCAATGACCGTGAAAATCTGCGAATATATAGAGAGGTGGTGTTATCGTCGTTTGAGTGACATTCCAAATAAATCAGGCTCTTTTCAAAACCGCCCCGGCCCCTTTGAATCGGTCGAGGGTGTGTCGGCTAAAGCCTCTTACACGCGAGGAGTAGGTATTTATCGTGGGGTTTTTCCACCCTCCCTGCAGCCAACCACCTTGGCGAACAGTTAACTGCCACTCTTAAACGGCTCACAATCGAGTGTAAAAATACTGCTATAAAAGCGATTCCGCGTCGAGATTTTTTCCTTTTCCCTCTGCGTGTTGTTATCGCGGTGTTTTTCCACTTGCCGTTCTGATAAGGTCCCAATAATAAAAGATCGCCACATCAATCTTGTTTGTTTGTTTTTGTTTAACACTTTTGTGGTGGCAATTTCGATTATTGATACAAGACTTACTGTACGAACTTTATCCGTTGTTAATGATTGATATACACTTCATATAATATAAATTTAATCATGGTGACTTCTTATAAGAAGCAACGGTAGTTTTATTCAGAATCGACTATTTTGAGATATTTATGAAAATAGTTTTATGTGGTTTATAAGTTAATAAATATTGAGATTATTAAACATAAATATGTAAACCTGAATCACAATACGAAAATTTTAAATATGTAGATAAAAATAAACATTTGAATAATGGAAAGTTCCACGTTTGATACCAATACGTGGATAGTTCTACTTTTGATTCCATACGATTCATTTAATTATTTGCTAACGAAAACATATTTTCCCTCACTGGTTATTTCACTGGAAATTGGTCTAATGCCGCTGTTTGCTAGTATTTTTCATTGTAATGACGTGGTTACATATTATAAATTGCCTGAGGCCCGTCCCACCGGACCGTACTCAGTATTTGACATGATTTGACACAGTATGATATCATTAAAACCCTTTGTGCATAAGATTTATTAATGACTTTGGAAAATTTTAGTCCATCATATGAGCAGGCTACGAGTATACGTTGTAATATATACTCAGCCAATTGCAAGCTTTTTAACACACTCGTACATTGTATTTTTATCATTGTAATATAACCGCCGACGGTTAATTTGGAGCGTGACTAAAAAAAATGTGAATTTCTTCTAACCATTCGTAAATCTGAATCATTCATTATTCACTCGGTGAAACCATTTGACATTTCAGATATAGTAACTATCTACTATTATATCGAGACATGAACTGTTATTAATAATGATTCACACATAATCGCTTATTCTGCTTATAATTTTAATACAATTTTCACTTGTATTTTTACACAAATCGAACTGGAAATATTCATTGAAAAATAAATGTGGGGATCATTTATTCATAAGTCTTTTATTATGTACAAGCTGTACACGGCCACACGTTGCTGTTGATCAGCCTAGTTAAAAATAATAGCGTTGTTTAAAAAAACATGTTTTACCTGTCACAGGTGTGACATCCATATAATCGTAAGGATATAAAAACACGCGCGTATTTGAATGGTGAGTGGTGTCAAAAATTCAAAGCAATCAGTGAAGAAATTTCGGAGATTTAAAATTTTGAACAAACGAACATATACATTTTTATTTATATAGATGATTTATTATTTTCAGGATAAATTGGTTTTATTTGCTTCTACCCATAGTTGTACTCGCATATGAAAAGTAAAATGGAAACTGCCGCCTGTAGCACCGGAACAATGAATTGTGGGACAATCATTTTGAGCACATTTATTGAAAATCTATCTACTTTGGCAATATTTATTGCGGCAACTTTGTAATATTCACTCGCCGGGGTTGTTTTTTATGCGGGCGTTTAGATACGCGATTTTTTCACGCTCGTTTTGCAGATGCGTTCGAAGAACACCTTTTTCAAATCATCTCACTTAATCAACTCACAAAGAAGCGTTCAAATCTTTTCGTTGTATTTTTATTCGATATTTTTGCAAGATTGCTATGTCGCCAATAATTTTCGCCTGTTTTTTCTGAACGTCATCATGTTTTATCATTAACCTATGAATATAACGTAATTGATCCGGAAATGTTTTCAACTATTACATTTGGATTAGAATCAAACTATTTTTTACATGATTTTATTTTACTGTGTTAAATAATTGACGACTATTGCATATTTCGAAAATCGTGCGGATCCATTCGTTGTGAAACATTCTTAAAGTACGATAAGATGCAATTCACCATATTAATAGTCCCGAAAACATACACGTAACACTCAAATTTTACTTTAACTCGTAGCTAAAATTCATGTATCGTTTACCAGCAACGTTATTTGAATACTCGCCCATGCAAATGTAATCTGCAAAAGCTAAAAAACAATTTGTAAAAACACTTAACATACATCAGTCAAGAAATTATTTATTAATATGTTCAGCTACATTATCTCAACACTCATTTACATTAAAAAATATTAATCGAAATAAATTTTATCTGGTAATATATTTTGGTGTGAAAACGTCTTCTATTCGAGGTTAAGCAGATATACCTATATACCTGCATTATAAATAATCCTGGGCACACAAAAATATTTTCTTTATTTCACCCTCTCTTGGCTTATATCCACATCATTATTCAAAAAAAAAAAAAAAGAAGAAAAAAAAACACGAGCTTCATTTCAACGGCGTGTTATTCTCTACGAAAAATTGTTACGTTTTCCAGACAAAGTATTGAAAAATCACTAATGATTTATGTTATTTTCGAGGGATAAGCCTTTTGTCCCCCCGAGCGGCGTCCTGTTTTTATCGTCTCGTACATGTTTTCTCTCTCTTCGATTCCCGTGAGAAATTCCCTTCAGATGTATGAAATATCTCCGAATGTCGTCTCATATTTATCGCATGAAGTTGCCGCTATCAATCCGCAGCGGGAAAGTTCGCACCTCACGTCTCCTCCAATATACCCATACTTTCCCTCCACTACATACATTTTCTAACAAATTGTTTTGGTTACTTCTCCACAAAATAAAAGGATTTTCGATTTCCATTAATCCGCGAGTTTTTTCTTAGACCATTGAAAGGGTAAATTTATATTATATCACGCAATAAATAAATCAATCATTTGATGGACATGGATGTCGATCACCATTAATCCAAACAAAAATATATTGATGAATAGAAAATGATATATCATATGTACATTTAACGTGTCCGTTTTAGTCCTGGCTAACTATCAATATTTTTGACTCCCTAATAATAACCCCTGTTCAAAATAGTATTTTGACAAACTTAGAATATTTATATTATTTACTGTTAATTATCAACAAGTCGATCTTATAAGTCACATTAAAATACCATTCCGAAAATATATATTTTGTACATAATTATTTTCATAGCTTTATAAGGTGAACTATTTTCATTTAACCTCACTTCCAACGTAGTTCACTAGGGATAGACCGCGCGTCCTTCAGTGTAGTGTATTTTTTTTTTTAATCTGTGATACGTCATATACTGTATATTATTTAGGACGAACGACTTTAATTTTCACAACATTTGTGTTTACATAAATATGAGACAAAGTAGACTGACACGTCGTCTAATGGTTAAAAATGAGTTTCGTCGAGTGACGGTCAAATATTTAAAAAAATATTTGCATCTATAATTTTACCAGCAATGCAAGAAGTTTCATATTATATATAATGTTTGCCGCTAAATTGTCCCATTCTAGTAATTCTGTAAACGCCGCCGTAGATAGTCGCCAGTTTTCCTTAACGCTCCTAATGAAGTAATCATTTTTTTTTCCAATTTTTCAAAAAAGTACAACTCAGCCAAGTATAAATATTTGAACGGAATTACTAAACTATTGTATGGATATAAAAACGAAAAATTGCATTGCCGCTAGACTTCAAAGCGATTGTTATTACCGTTGTTTTAAACTGTTTGCCGTTTATGTTAGCATTTTTTATTGATGGCATAACAAAATATGTGAATTTAAATAGTGTGCGTATTTTGTGGTTCTATATTGTTGGTCACTCGTAACGGTATTCGGAAATCCTTATGATAATATCCATCCATGCATGCTGGTTTCCGGCCCATCATTCTTTGTGTGCCTTACGTTAAACATAATTTTATTCGGCATATTTCATTTCTCATTACGACAATATAATTTTTTGTATTCATAATGGGTCCATCGATCATATTTTTCTGTAATGGGTGAATTTTTGATACTATTTTAATAATATTTTTTACGCGTCTCGTTTCATCTAACGGATTTTTTTTAAAATAAAATGCCAATTTAAAAAAATATAAATGGCCGCATGAAACCGGAAAACTATTAAAACGGTTAACTTTTTTTCAACTTGAGCGTGTCATTTTCAACAAACACGGCATTTGGCTTTTAAACTTAAATTAAAAATATTGGTTAAAAAATCCTAGCGCTCATAATGGGTAATGATTTAGATACATATTACAGATGGCAAAGCGATAAATATTATTAATATTTAACTAGTTCTTTGGATAACCTCTTCAGCGAGATCTACAAGTTTTTTTATTGATACGATTTACATTTGGATGAGGTCGAATGTTATGGTCATGGGAACCATGACAGAATATTGTACATACTGTGTTATAACAAAGCAATTTAAATAAATATTGTATTTTATTCCGATGCGATCCATTTTTGCTTACTTTTAATTTTTTTGATGCACAGAACTTGCTTTAAACAATATTGAAATGTTGTAATGTTTTTATGATGATAATAAATGTATATACACCATTAAGATTGTTTCAGTGAACGTATTGATAAATAAAACATTGTAGCGATACATTTGAGATAATGTTTTATGTTAATAAACAGTGATTTGGCTCCAAATCCTGGCTTAATAAAAACAACACAGTCATGATTTCTTAATTAACGTTGTCATCGTTAACTATCTATTATTCACTATCCAGATGTGATATGAATAATACAAACAATAATAAATGTAATAAGGGAAGAAATATTTAGGTTTGAATGAAAACTTTTTTTATATCAACAGAAAAACCAGCAGACAGAAATGCATTTTCACAGTCGTCTAATGTTATCATTTAACGTTAGATGAACTATCATTAGTCGCACCTGACGTTCGGGTGGGACCATTCCGTTTTATATTATCATCCCCGTGGAAGAAGAAATAATAAATATCGCCTCAGTGCTATTGCTTCCGCTTCCGCCCGGGGTGGCCCCATCTGTTTGCTGTTTCGCTTATTGATGCCTTCACTTTAGTTTGTCTCCCTTCGTGTCGCGGACTCTTTATCCACCTTTATTGCCGGGACTTCCCGGGCGGTGACGTGGCCGTTTTATTTGCACGTCCTACGGGATCTGCTACGAAAAATATTCCAGGCACACAAAGCACAAATTTTAAAAAGGCTTTGGCGTCTTGGAATTGTAACCACTTACACTACTTTGTCATTTCCATGCAAGCTGGTTAAGACAAACAGTGTCTTACACAATATAGACTTTAAAATATGTGAATAAAATAACTATCGTAGACGTAAACTTAATATGCTGGATACCAAGTATATTGACGACATTCTATTCGGAGAAAAATTCTTGAATTGACTAGATGTATTAACACAGCAAATACGATAATACACATTTCCACCATGCTAAGCTTATAATTTTGTTCTGCTGTTTTCATGTAAAGTTTGTATTTTTATACAATTTAGCTATTTTTACTGCATCGCATTTTCTAATGCTTAACGTTTTGTATATTGTTTACTGTCGAGTCTTGGTGAAAAATCACAAAATAAGTTAATTTCTAATGTTTATTAGACAACGTTGAAAACAATATATTTCTTGAAATTCGTATTGAAATCAAGCTGCTGTATACTATGTTATATTATATTTGATATTACGACATTGAGCGATTTATAATACGATTATTTAGAAAACTTGAAAATAATTTTCGTTAAATATGACATTAAACTCAGCTTCAACGTCGAATATCGTGTTTTTAATAAATTTCCTACGTGTATCTGTTTATTTTATATATTACAACACTACGTCAACCTTTAAAATATTATCCTGTTTTGGGAAATATGACTATCTGGAGACTGCCTTATTGCGAGTCTAAAGGTTAATTTTAATATTTTCAATTACAGTGTAATATTATACGCCTTATATTAATAAATTATTTTTGTCTTTGATTACAGGTAAGTGTCGATTTATGAAGAGATAGTCGCTAAGCGATCTACTCGACCTTTTACTGGCGAATGCTGCATACTTGTCATAGATGACAGGGAGTAAGTCATTTCATCTCGGCATTAATTTTTGTTATACTTTGAATAAAACGTTATACCCGAGATATTTATGAAAAATATTGCTACACTGTAAACAAATAATTATGGCCAGCAAAATTAATTTGCGAAAAACTTTTTGGTCTGAACAAAGTGATCGCATTGGAAAAAAATAATTATGAGAAACTTGAATTGAATTGTAAACGAAAAACTAGCGATCAAAACTAGGCTTTTCTTTTAAATTATAGATATCATAAACTCGGACTGATTTAATGAAAATCTAATGCGATACGGAACTTCGGCTTATAGAATATATTTCTAAATGACCATTCATTTATTTCAATTTTTTACATTGTAAATATTTTCTTTCTGCTAGAATTTGCATGGGCTCTTAATATGTATGTCCTAATCTCACCTAAATTAATAAAAAAAAGTTACTCCTCGGATGCTACAAACAACAGAATACATCATAAATTACATTCATTATAAATGCATGGGGTCGTTTTACTCAATTCAAAAGCAACGCGACTTTTTTATCTCAGCACATTATTTTCACAAAATTTATTTACACCAATCTTTTACTGTTTCAATTTTTTTTTTTTTCTATTTCAATCCGTAGTTTTTGAAGTTTACCGTGCCTATTATAACAAACAATGATATTACTAATATAAATCCGTGAATTATTAATATGAAAGTTATGAATATATTTTATATTCCGTAATTTTTGTTCGCAATGGATAAATCCGATGCAAATTTGCCTCAGTAAGCTCTGATTTATTAATTACGTTTTCTTAAGTATTTTTCCGAAATCATTTAAATACGTTGCCATCAAACCGCGAAAATCTTAATGTTTTGTGTATACCATACCTTCCTAAGAAAAGTCGAACTGGGACGTGGCCTGGTCCCAAAAGCAGGGTCAGATCGGAAAGCTCAGGGCAAGGATATAATCCTCTTTCTCTTCCCCGCGGAGCCATTCCTCAAGTTGATTGACGTATGCGCCCTCAAGAATTAGGCGGTGGAAGGGTCAGCGATAATAATGCGTGGGACACTACTTTGCTCACTGAAAAAAAACTATAAGCCGCTTACAGTAAACAAATTGTTGTTTTGTATAATACATATCCCAATTCATGATTTTTGTAATATTCATGGTTTTTCTTTCACAAAAATATTAAAAAAAAAAAACAATGCAATAAATACATTAAATGCCGGATACCCGTGTAGTCAACTACCAAACTCCCGTGAAATATTATTGCTGTGCATCATAGTGTAGTAATGTTCAAATAAAATATAATTATTATATCTATCGAAATAGAATTCCAAAATGTGTTTATCGGAAAACTTAATTTTCATCGTTAACCTCGTAACCTCCTCATGTGTTATATTCATGATGGGAATTAACCGAGTTTGGCATATAATGCTTACGCGGGGATTTCCATCGGAAAATATATCTGGAATCTTTGGCGATTTTGCAACGGGAAATTTCGTAATGCCCTTGTGGTTCATATATTTCCACATGGCGCCTCTCCTTCGGCACCCCTCGCAGCCGTTATCCGTCTTTTGTGTATTGTCCGATGTCCGCTTGGCTAATGGCTAAGCGCACCTCTTCGAGAGGCTTATTTATTAGCCTTTTAACTATTACCATTATCCACAGAGGGCGCTCTTTAAAATAGGTCAACTCTATATAGCACTCGCTACTTAGACTCTGTGTTTTTTACAAGTCATACTTATTTTTGATCGCATGTTCCGGCGGAACTAACGATGCTTTTTGGGTTTATTACTTAAAGCTTTTTACATGGAGTGCAATTCAGTTTAAATGCGGCATAGGGGAAACTTCCCTCAAACCTCCATTGCATTATATTTATTGAAATCAGCACCTTTCAATTTTATCAGCGGGGGACACTGCTTCTATACATGGCTTAAAGCAATTTTTCTCAATCGTTGGCACCAACACGTTTAAATGCAGTTTCACGTCGACTGTGGAAAGGAAAAATAACATAAGTCACATAAAACAATTTTACATATGGTACAAAACATATATTTAATGATTTTGAACCAAAGATATTTTACATAAGTGCAACCTTGAACTCCATCAAGACTTAAAACTGGTGTTTTATTTGGCCAAGTTATTTAAGAAAAACCAATAAAATTGATTAGCTGGAAGCCTCTTTTCCTGGTCATTGTTTCATAGGTCATCTTTATATCTATAATTTAGCATTTTTAGCTTATATCCTTTTTATAGAACGTGTATTAAGTTGTATGCATTCTGATTATCGATTAAACGCTATTTAAAAAAAACAATTATGTGATATTGATAATATTATCATTAAAAAGTAGTACAGAGTACTAACTACTCGTGTTAGATATTACGTAAGTGTTTATTCCTTTTTATGGTTAATATTGTACCAAATTTATCAAAATCTACAATATTCCGTTCCAGAAACTTCGCCCCAGTAACCTAGCGGGTTTGCCATGATAACTTCTACACCGGAATCTCATATTATATTCAAATGCTCAGCTTATGCAAAGATAGATAGGTTCGAATGTCACCTTTAAAACGTAAGTAACATAAATGTTCACATTTATACGTTGTATGCTATTATCATCTAAGTGTGGCCGCCTGAATTATTATTCTCAAGAGTAGCCGTAAACAACTTAGGAGAGATTGTATCAAGTTGACAGTTTGCGAGGTTAACGGTACCTGTTACGATTACTATAACATTTCCATACGAAAAACTTGAAATCACATGAAAAGTAAATATATCACAGTATGAACTAGAAAATGTACGGTAATTTTATGGTCTTGAAGTATTTAGATAAACAGACGACGTGTCAGTAACTAATCAAGAATAGATTGTATATCTTACAACCATTATGACGATTACCAGATGAAAGGAATATGAGAACTTGAACCAAGTAAAAATGTAACAGGCTTCTTTATCCTTCTGCTTTATTTCAAATAAATATTGTGCATGATTAATAACGACATGAGAAGTGTCAGTATGTATAATATATGATGTCTTAACAAAAAAATCACTGTATTGTATCAATCTTAGTCGTGATTAAAACAGTTTAAATGAATTCCGAAAACATTCAAAAATCATTATTTAAATAAAATAAATAACAAATCCTAAATGAATCATTAATGAATCATTGCTCAAATAGGCGTACATTTGAACATTTGAAGCCATAGAATGGTAGTTTGGAATGTTTCAGAAGTCACTACAGTGAAAAATTCATGACAAAATTAATTCCTTCTTTTGCTTACATGAAAACTGCCTATACGAAAATGGTTGGAAAATGCATGACAGTTGATATAAGTGTAGAAAAATAATTAAAATATTAATGTATGATTTGTCCGGAATTTCGGTTTTAAGTCTCTTATTTATTTTATGAAATACATGTGTTTACCGATAATATTATTATAGAAATGTAGTTGAAGGGGGTCATAATGATTATTGTTAACTGCACATGTTCCTTATTTTTTATACTATAATATATTATATTAATATACCCATACGCGTTAAATAACACATCGCGTGCAGTTCGAAGAAGTGATTCCGAGTGTGGCACAGTATTCATTAAATTATAGTTGAACTGAGAAAATGGACACGAGATGTTAGAATAAGTTTGTGAGAAATGTGGGATTGGTGAAAGAGGAACGTGGGAGGATGGCATGATGGATTGCGTTCACCTGTTTAGGACGACTCCGTCTGCCCATGCGTCGTTACGCTGACCGCCCTGTAAGAAGTCATAGCATCAAATATTGTTTTCATGCATGTACAGCAATACAATGATATCACTAGATTTATTAAAGCAATTGTGTGTACTCATTTTAATGTAACAAATATAGTTTTTAGTTAATTAAATTATATTAATTAAATTTAATTCAATAAATTCTAAATAATTTAAAACTGGTAATCTTCCATATGTGAGATCACTGTTAGCGACCCTGGTTTCGCCTTTCGGCATCTTCA
>JAGVSQ010002500.1:0-24453 GCA_022683975.1 Rhyacophila evoluta | reverse complement strand
TATATATATATGTGAATATATTTCATTCTCTCGCTACCTATCCGTTCAGCTGGTTCTAGTCCCGTACGTGGCTAATTCGAAATTGCAGATGTTATTTTGCATGCATATTTGGGTACAAAGCATGATCCAAAATAATTAACCGAATGGTAACTTTCGATCTTCCGTTAAAATACATTGACACATAACACTGAATCGGCCGGCTTCCCGTATTATGACGGTAATTGTAATAATTTACCGATGATTTTAAATTTTACAAGAAATTATGGTTGCTGACTTGAGTATAGCGGGTATTAGCCCAGACGTGGCAACATTTACATTATGAAATATTCGATATGTATTTATTGATTTACCTAGGGAAGAAAAGATACCGTGAAAGAATTACTACCGTTTCCTGCAAAATGGTCGACAAGGTCGTAGTCATTCACGTGGGCACATTTTAATGAATGATTTAAGAATCTCATATAATCCATTCGCATACCAGAATGCTTAATATTTCAAGAATATTAAGTATGTACAACACAATATATTCGATAAAATATAAGAGATGAAACATTGGAAATCATTTCACACTGACACATGTTTAATAAACAAACACTTTTGTCAATTTACACAGCAAATATCAAATACTGAGCACATTTCTTAAAAAAAATATTATGTAACAGATCAAAATACATTAACTTACATTTACTTCATAGAATACATTAAAGTTAAAAACTGGGCCTATCTGATTGCTGGTTTTTCGCCGTGGATAATTTCTTGTCTTGTTCATAAATTCCTCGGGTTTCCGTATCGCGTTACGATTATATTATAAAAATACAACATGTCTTAGTCGAAAGGTTCCGATTGCGAAGATTAATATGTATTTGAGAAACTTAATAGCCATCAGAGTATGCTCTTTTAGAATATGTCAAACAGTGTTTCCTCTGGGAAACCTGTGTGGTTTTATACTTCTATATGACTAAGGTTACATTGACACAAAGGCACGGCAACACATTTGTTCTGACGATAATCATCCAGTCTGAACAGCAATAATTGCACGTATTTTTTTAATTTCCCGTTAGCATATTCACAGTTGATAAAATAGAATTTTATAAGAATCTAATTACATGTAATTCCGATTGCGGCGCGATGAGTTTTACCCATTTGTCATCTCACTGTCGTAATTTTCAATATGTATATTACACAAATTTCATTTATCAACTGCGAATTTTTTAATGTGAAAATTACATGAGAAATGTTTTTAAAATATTATGGTTTGTTGATCCGAGATCGGCTTGACAGCAATATAACAACAAAATTATTTTGGCTTTCGTTACCGCCCACTATTTATATGGAAAAAAAACATTAAATAGTAGCTACCGTAGCTGTTCTTTCTAATATTTATTTATATTACCAATGCGGTCCTTCTATTGTTTAATATGTAGTTTGTTTACTCTGATCTTTATAAGAATTCGATCATGCACGTGGCACACTCCACTCCAGCTGGATAGTAAAACGCCAGCAAGGCATGAATGGAGTCGTTTTTTTTGTTTAATTATAGAAGAAAAAATCTATTAATAGTATACGCAGAGTGGTGAGCATATTGTGATGGGACAGATTTGGCTTTCTATATGCAGATGAGGCAATTGTGATGCACTTAAATATAAGAACTCTAGACGTGGGAGGAAGTGAGTCGCCTTCATGGCGCCCAGTCAGCCGTTCTTTTTCTCTCTCTTATCAACAAGTAAACATAAAATCATATACTGGCTTAAACGTTATATCTTATTAAATCCAACGAATATTCATCGCTTCAAAAGCAAGAGGGCTTTGCAGAAATTGAGTTCCGGGTAAAAATTGTTTGATTTTTTTTAGAATGCACAAGAGATCTATATATTTCCTTTCATCAATCGTGTTTTTTTATGGTTTTACTTCACAAATTGGTCTTTTGTTGGTTGTGCAGAGAAAAAATATATTAATAAAACTGTATTCTTAACCGGTTTACTGCTTCTGTCACGAGCTCGAATCGGAGCTTGACTCACCCAATACGCGTCAAGCACGGTGTCGAGTTTTTTCGTGCCGCCGCCAAGTAGTTTACAAGAAATCGCAAAAGTGTAACTATTTTGCTCTTGGTATGACGATAAATGGAGGCAATTTGAGTCACTTTGAAAACTGGTAACACTAGGTATGAAAATATATAATAATGAATCAGTAAAGCAGTGCATTCGAATGTCGCTCTTGAATCAGAGATTTAGTGTTTGTTACGTTAATGCATTCTCTTTAACGTAAACTAGTAAATACCATTGATGATATTTACGAGGTTGCCTCATTTTTATTTCTATAATTTTTTTTTCAGACATGCTACCCTTTTTTAATACATAAACCATAAGAAACAGCCTTCGGAAAAGACGACAGATTATACATGTTATTTTTTTAGCTCACTCCAGTGTCAGCTACAATATAGCGTGTTTTTTTTTAATTATTCACGGTATTTTCAGTCGAAATCTTACTTTTTTGTTGGGCCGCGATTGAATAAGTCTGATTTAGGGTATATAATATGTTTTTGTTTTTATCGAATAACACGTGCGACTTTGAAGATTTATGACGATTTCAATAGACGTATACTATTTGATCATTTAAAGAACTGTACAGTAATATTCAGAAATTAAATAATGCCTAAAATAACATGTATGATAATCATGTTTAATAATAATAAAAAAGAAACACCTACATCAAACATTGCCATATAAATAGTGATATAAAATACACACATAAGATGTGATATACATAATTGTCATGTCAGATATGTGGGAGTAAACATCTGCATGCTGATATAACAATGTTAAATCCGACAGTCATAAACAGAATAATATTCAGCAGATTATGAATGAAACGTCAAGACACCTTCAGTCATATCGCATCTAAAACGACTAATTCTATCAGATGGCTGAGAGCTTGTTAAACATTTTTAACACTAACTTATTAAATTTGTAGGTTATATAACATATTTTCCTTTTATTTTTCGATTATAGTGGAACCTCGGTATACGCCCTTAATCCATTCCAGATCCTTAAATTTATACCAAACGAATTTAACCCATATGAAATAAGGGTAAAATGATTAATTTCCCACGAAATAAAAAACTTATTGGTATATTATACATTGATGGGGTTGCATACAATAATTTAAGTCATATTGTTTACCTCTAAATATTTGATTCTGAACAATATCAATGTTTTTCATAACAAACCTTAAGTCAACCAGTAGGTAGGACTGCCAACTTTTCTGAGAAATATTGCCCAAAACTAAAATATTATGTAATTTCACAATATTCTCAGCAGCAACTTTAATTCCTGGACAATACAGGCCAACCCTGGACGGTTGGCAACCCTACCAGTAGGTGACATTGTCCTCCCTCAAAGCCAACTTATGGGGCTTGGTATGAGTGGAATACTAAGATCTTGTTAAAGCAGTACTAGTATATACTACTATTATGTATTACCTATGTACATTAATACCATTAAAAATATCTAGAATGGTTATCTTCATTCTATTTTTTTCGTAACCGCTTCCCGACTGGCTTTACATAGAATTGATTTCAAATTAAATTCATAACACAATAACATGCTTGTCCAATATTAAAAAGTTTATCATTATTTTTGATTAAAATAATACTACAAAAATATGATTTCTATACATGGTATTTCATAAAAGGGCCGATTTCCTTAATAGTGAAATTTAATAACAATAGTAGAGAATATTATAACATACAAAATCCTGTTTTGCCACAAAATACAAGTTGATGTAAGATTATGGAAAGACTTGTGTTATATTCCAATACAATATCTTTCTCATGGTGTATTATTATATAATTGATAAGAAAATCGGTAGATGAAAGGGATATGTTAGGACTTCATGGCATGAAAAGTGAAACCTGATGAACAAAACACACCACAAAATGGTGCAAATAAAAACATTTCACATAAAGAAAATAAAAGAATGCCTCAAATGTGTTTGTGTTAAATTGTTATATTACAGACTAGGAAAAGGTGCATGATAGCGATATAACAATTTCATTTTTTTTAGTAGGTTTGGTTCTTACATTTTTTTGCGGGTATTCTGTTTTTAAATCTACTTATAATGCAGTCGATGTGGTGAATATCTACAATCTACAAATTAACTAATAGTGAATATTTTTCAAGCTCATTAATTTTCTGTTCAAAACATGTCACTTTTAACATGATATATGTGAAAAAATATTTTTCATTTCAATTACCTTTTCAATGGTCATTGTTTTTTTTTTATACCAAAGACACCATTAAGTGTACACTGGCCAAATTATTTAATCTCTTCATCTATGACTGCCATTTACTTGATTAAATATGAAAACTAAATTAAAAAGTGAATAAACAATTTACAAGTATAAGCAAGATAAGTATATAAAATATTTAAGAATGATTTGATTGGTCACCGAGTACTTTTAGAAGGAATTCGAATTCGTCATGTGCCATATGCACCACAGCACATTTAACCGATCACCAGTGCTTTTTAGGATATGACAATGAATATTAAATTTGTCATGATGATTTCTTCCGCAATATTGTCTAACGGCACCATTATTATGGCCATATTTGTAGACACCAGGTATGAAAGGATACCGATGTTAATCTTAATATGTCCAACACTAAAAGTCAGAGCCATTGACATCACATTAAAACAGTTGTCTGTCAAAGTCAATAAAGTTACAATCCCACTTAATTTCTGTGATTGAATAGGAAACCAGTTTAGATATAACTTAATAAAGCATAGCTTTTGTACATATTATATATCTGCATTTTAAGCTAATATATTATATTTACACAATAGCATAAATTAAACACATAAAAACATGTTTTAATATTTTAATTGCTCGATGTTGATTTTATATCAACACCAAGAGGAACCAAGATAACTGAGGCAGACGAGTAGTATCTCTGCTAATACTGTACCTATTTAAAAATGACTCACTTGTGTTTTAACGGGAAGTCATAAAGTTTCAAGATTTCTTTCGAAAAAAATAATAAAGAGTAATGCAGAAACTGGTATCGATGAATAATGAATACACCATAGCTCCTCCCTTGTTCTATATATGGACATAAACTGAGAAACTCAACCAACTCCCGAGATATATAATTTATGTTTAAACAATAAAACATTATAGCAAAGGTATACATACCTTGAAGTGAGTATTTCTTGTCGAAGTGGAGATATTTTGGACAAAAAAAATGAAAAATGCATCCACATTCGGCTATAAAAATAACATTCTTTCACAGAAGTTTCCACACTGCTCTGTTACCGTAATATTCACAACACACTACAATGAAGTTGACTAACGTAACTTCGCGTGTAGGCGTTCCATAATTGGTATTTTTGACATTTGTCGAGATACAGTGGTACGCCTAGCGAATGAAATTGATACTAATCAATGGGATAAAATGAGACTGATAGCAACACTCTTCATAAGTACTGTTCTTATGGTTTTCAATAAGCCTTGTTGGATACTTAAAGGATATAAATATGGGCTTACCGATTTAAAAATCGTAACTAATGCAATGGAAGAGTTTCTTATTTTAAAATTCAACTCTATAAATATTTAGAAAAAAAAAAAACTATCCGTAACGATTTATATTTTTGTTTGTCATAAATCTTTATAATTAATAGTATAAAGTTATGTTCAACCGCTAGACATCTCAGTTATAATTATTTTACTATCGTTAAAAATGATAGATTTGCTAGATATCATAATTATTTTTTGTAAATAAAAATAAATAGGATTTATATCATATTTTCTGTTAAGAAATAAGAAAACGCCACTATTTACATTGCAAGCAAAACTCTTTAAATGGTGTAATGTTGTTTCACCATATAACTTACATCATAATTATAATATATGCGCCAAAACCATAAAGTATGCATAATGGAAATGGTTGTAAATTTGTATATATATTTTTTAGTTAAAATACTGGTTACAATTAAGCAATGAGCAGATAATATAGCAAAAAAATCCATCCAATTATCTACATCAGTTGTAATAAAAAGAAAAATCCGTTAATTAATTAGTGTACAATAATATTATCTACACACTTTATTTGTCTCCGCGATAACAAAGAAGTTAACGTACTAGCCTCGCATTCGAGAAATATCTATCGACCGAATTAAAAAAAAATCGAAAATGCAAGACAGTCTGATAACCAATTTTCATGAAAAATAATCTGTCAAGCATCTTCACAATCACTGCAAAGATCTATTTATCTATATATATATATATTTAAATCAAAATAACTACGCCAATTTTTGTACATTGTAAAAATTAACATAATATTACATTAATATCTATAGTTATCTGTTAAGGACTAGTGTTAAAAAGGAAATTTAGCCACAACGCGGCGTAGGGGCAATGCGATAAAATCAGCAAAACATGTATTTAAATAGTAAACAACTATAAAAAAGTCGTGCCTTTTTAAAATCATAGGAAAGACTGCCGCGTGTAAACTTAAAAGAATCGTTTTAAAAAAACTATAAGTAAAAGGTTAAAAAAGAAAAGTTCGTAAGATTTTTGATGACAAAATTTTAATAAAATTGACCGGTAGCGGAATTCTACCTGATTGGTAGCGACAGTTTTTTAATTTAACCGCTGGCAACACGCCTACTTACCATGTCAAGACAGATGGAAGACATTTTGGTTTACATGTAGTGTTGGTGGTGGTACGAAATGAAAAATCTCTTTTCGTGCATTCAACCAAGGTTTTAAGTTCCAAATTAATTTATAAATTATTATTTATACAAATATAAGTGTAAGTGACTAGTTCAAAATGTCGGGCGAACGAGATATCGCAGCCGAAGACAGTATTAGAGTCGTGTGCAGGTTCCGGCCTCTCAATGATTCAGAGGAAAAGGCTGGCTCGAGATTTGTTGTGAAATTTCCATCCGGCCCTGATGACAATTGTATATCTATAGGGGTAAGTAATCAAAAACTATTTCGATCCGACAAAGTTTGTTGTCGCACCTCCCAGTGTCATTTTCTCAACCGATTATTGATTTACGGGCACGTAATTCGGCTATTTTACTGTAGAGCTCATAGAAAGGGTAATGAACTTGATCTCGATAAGTAGAAAGTAAAGTTCTTATTGTAGTTAAGGTGTACCGTTATGACTCCATTATGTCTGGCGGAAACGTCATGGAATACACAAAATCAATAAAAATGAAAATTCGGTACAATGACCTTGACCCATCTCAACATTTTGAAAACAAGTCTTAATAATCATATCCTTCAATGGTCTGTCATTCGCATCGATTTAATTCATAACATAAGGTACGCATTTTCATGTCATTTATATTTGCGATGTATTAGTTTAAACCACGCCACCGATGAATAAAACATTATTTCTTTTCCAAGTTTTGATTTTCAATTCATCTGTAAATTTGAATAATGTAAATAATCTGCATTCAAATTATCAAAAATCATTTTTTTCGTGCTTCACTAACACATATTATTTGTTTATGCTTTAAATGCATTATCACACATAATTGACGTCTAAATACGAGAGTTATACGTCACTTTTACCTAATATTTTTTTACGCTCCACTGCAATAATGTTTTTTTGATTATACGATGTTCTCCGATATTTCCGAAGTCGCGGACGTTTTCCTTCATTTTTACCAAATAATTTGCTAAATAAGTTGCTCCATGAGTCACTGATTTTTTACGAATTCAATAATTTTTATATTCAATTGCATTATATGCACATTTATTTAATGTGTGCCATGTGAGACAATAAAATTAAAATACCTTCAAGGAGTGCTTTTTCATTAATTTAGCCAGTAATGGAGTTGTACTGTTCCACACCAAAGTCTTTGAATTAATTTTATCTTAATTTTGCAGGGAAAAGTATATTTATTTGACAAAGTTTTTAAACCAAATGCCACTCAAGAGAAAGTGTATAATGAAGCAGCAAAGAGTATTGTATCCGATGTGCTGGCGGGATACAATGGGACCATATTTGCCTATGGTCAAACGAGTTCAGGAAAGACACATACCATGGAGGGTGTCATGGGTAATATATTTTTTTAAATATCATCAATACATTATTATATAAACATTTATAGGAAAATATTTGAAGTTAGTCAATACTCCTTTTCACATGACATTTATTTGGCTTACAGGTGACCCAGGCAAGCAGGGAATCATTCCACGAATTGTAAATGATATCTTCAATCACATTTATGCAATGGAAGAGAATCTAGAGTTTCACATCAAAGTTTCATATTTTGAAATTTACATGGATAAAATTAGGGATCTTCTTGATGGTAAGGATAATTTGTTTTAGAGTGACAAGTTACATTCTGTTTGTATCTGTGTCAAGTAGAGTAGTCTGTTAAATATTATTATTAAATTTATATAGAGTATTATTCGAGTCAATACTCAAATCTTTATATTAATCAAATAAATTGTCAAAGGAATACCTATTCCAACCAATTTTTTTCACTGAGCATCTTATACTTTGTTATTGTATATTATATGATTATATTATTATAATCTATAAACTTTTTTTTACTATCAAATTGTAAAAAAATATGCCCATTTAACAAATATCGATTATCCGTGTTTTGTAACATTTATCGAAAATTGCAATCTTGCAAGTTTGTGCTTTGTCAGTTAGTAAATAGACGTTAGCATGAAAAATTTCACAAGAAAGTCAATGAAGCTTGACCAATAGACACTTATTTAAAATTTATAATATGAAAAAAAACAAGCTTTGCTTGAATATAAATAATTTGCTATTTTTTCAATATTTTTGCCTATCGACATTTGATTTTTTAAATTATTTAATTATTTTTATAGTATCAAAGGTGAATTTAAGCGTACATGAAGACAAAAATCGAGTTCCGTTTGTGAAAGGCGCCACCGAACGTTTTGTGTCTAGCCCTGAAGAAGTATTTGAAGTTATAGAAGAAGGAAAATCCAATCGACACATTGCTGTCACAAGTTTGTAGTCTTTTCATTTTATATGTTGTTTTTAATGTTCAACAATTGTATGATTAAAGTAGTTTTTTTTTTTTTGAAATTAAATTAGTGTGTTCAATTTACAGATATGAATGAACATTCATCTAGATCTCACTCAGTATTTCTTATAAACGTCAAACAAGAAAATTTGGAAAACCAGAAGAAGCTATCTGGAAAACTATACCTTGTGGATTTAGCTGGTTCTGAAAAAGTATGTTTATTGTATTGTATTTATTATTTGTATATAGTTTACCATACTGGATTCAAGTCTTATTCCAAACACATTATGTTTAGGTATCCAAAACCGGTGCAGAAGGGACGGTGCTGGATGAGGCAAAAAATATCAATAAATCCTTGTCAGCCCTTGGTAATGTAATTTCGGCATTGGCTGATGGCAACAAAACTCACATTCCTTATCGAGACTCGAAGCTGACTCGTATCTTGCAAGAGTCTCTTGGAGGCAACGCCAGGACCACTATTGTCATTTGTTGCTCTCCGGCATCATTCAACGAATCTGAAACCAAATCCACTCTGGACTTCGGTAAAAGGTAAAATTGTTAAAAATGTAGACATTATTTCATTCATCCAATTCATTCATTTGCTTGTTCATTTTCTAGATGTATATATTTTTGCATACACATTTTATATTCTAAATAAAATATGGCTATTGCAAGTTATCACTCACCTATTGGAAATGTCAATTTAAATATTTTTTACACCGAATGCCATTGCAATCATGCAGATTTTTTGGAAGGTTTATTGGTAGCTGTTTTGGTCATTACAATCTCAAAATTTCTTTGCAGCCATTATTTTAAATTTGCTTGCTAATTTCAACAAGCCAATGACTTATTTTATTTTGCTGACAGAACAATGATAAATATGAATTTAATTGTTCTTATTTAACATTAAATTTATTATAACTAAAAAGAGTTTATTTGCAATCACTCTGCAATGTAAGTATTAAAACTAAAAGTCATGATTATTTTAATGTTTGATGATTTTTTCATAAAAATCTGTCCCAAAAAAAAAAAACATTTTCACCATATTTATTTAATATCTTCAATTTTTTAGTATGAATGAGCACTTAAAATAGCCTTAAGTCTAAATGTGACCAAGGAAGTAATATTATCCTGCGTTGAATCATCTTTTTTTTACTCAACTTAATGAGGTCACCTATATTTATAGTCATGACAGTCTTGGGCTTTACAAGTAACTTATGCTGTATCCTCTATTCATTCTATTTTTATTATCAGTGATTTCTGATACAATGGTTAGTTTTAAAGAAATTATTAATTTGGTACTTTTATTATTTTGTTTTGTTTTTACTTTCATAGATTTTGAATTTAATTTCCATACTCAACAATTATGACATTTATTTAGTAATGGCTTTTCATTTCATACTTTTTATTCTTTCAATTGATGATAATTTCAATTAAGATCTTTGCAAATTAACTATTTTGATTATTGCTTTAATACAGATTAACAAGATATAAATTCCAATCCAAGCTCCTTTATTGTTTCTTGAGTTGTTTTTGTAGCATGAGGCCTGCGATACTGTGTCAAATTCTTTTACTTGTTGACCAAAACAGCTAGTTTTTTTTTTACAATTGCTTATTCCAAAAACCAGGGCTATTTGCAAATGATCTATCGTAATGATCTGACCGGGCTCAAGCGAGTCATAATCTATCAATCCGGTGAAATTCCACCATACACAAAGAAGGTCTTTTTAAATACTTAAGTAAATTTTAAATGAGTTTATTAATGCTGATTAATGAGGATTCTGTCACATTTGTTTTCAAACATGAATGATTAGAAATATCCTAGTTTTAAGTGATAATTATATAAGCTGTGACAACGATATAATATTGAGAAGTTGATAAATATATTCTGCATAGAGTTTTGAGTACAATAAACAAAAAAGTATTAAAATATTTAAAGTGTTTTAGAAACTATGCTAATTTTTACAAACGTTTAAGTTTAGGGCATTTTGCGAATTTTACAAAACTAGCCCTCACTTTAAGTGTTAATATATCATCGCATTTTCTTGCAAAAGAAACTCTGAAGTGTATTGAATTAATTTTCTCTTTATTCGGATATTGTTGATATTTTATGTCTGAGAACAATAGCCATTATGAAAAATAATCTTTAGTGAAATCTTGTTAATCGTATTTTTTTGTATGGTGGCTAACCATGATTTTTATTTGCAGAGCTAAGACTGTGAAGAACGTGGTATGTGTGAATGAGGAGCTCACTGCTGAAGAATGGAAGCGGCGATACGAACGAGAGAAGGAAAAAGTTGGCCGTCTCAAAGGAAAGGTACATACACAGCATTTTTTTTCTATTAACTAAATATTATTTTAATGGTCCAGTATTTATATTATAATTCTTTTGGCAAAACAATCAAAGGTGAATTGTAATGTTTTATTTGACAGGTGGAGAAGCTGGAGGCGGAGCTGAGTCGGTGGAGACAAGGCGAGACCGTCAACCCAGAAGAGCAAGTCAACCTTCAAGAAGTGGAAGCTGTCACACCTGTCACTTCTGTGATAGAAGAGAAGCCTATCATTCCGGTAATTTCAACTGTATTTTTGGTTTTATTTGTTCCACTTTGTTAATTTCTTTTTTATTAATCTTATTGTATCAGTAGTCGGTAATCAGGCTTAGAAATTATTTTGTTTCAGACTTTTTCTATGTACAAAATAAATTATTTGCACAGAAATAAAATAGTTGCTTAAACAATAGAATAAACTGCTGTATAAATGATTAATATTTGGTATATTTATGTTGAAATTGGTAGTTGCAGGAATTGCCGGCAGTGGCCGTCCCAGGTGGGGATGTGGACGCTGCCAAGCTGGAGGCACTTTATCAACAGCTGGATGAGAAGGATGAGGAGATCAACCAGCAGTCACAGTTGGTTGAGAAACTCAAGGACCAGATGATGGAACAGGAGGAACTTATCGCCTGCACCAGGTATGTTAATGATATTTTTTTCACTTATAAGTTCAGTCATGCATTTTATCACTAGCAATATTAATACAGCAAAGTGTCTCTTTATATTATTGTGGCATTTGATTATCACAGTGTAAATTGGAAGTAGAACCCTCACTTGTAGCTGGATTATAAATTCGCCCGCTATAAAATGGATTATTAATTTTGAACACAGGCGCGACTATGAGTCACTGCAGGGAGAAATGAACCGCATTCAGCAAGAGAACGAGTCGGCCAAGGAGGAAGTGAAGGAAGTGCTGCAGGCACTGGAGGAGCTGGCTGTTAACTATGACCAGAAGAGTCAGGAAGTCGATGCTAAGAACAAGGAGTGTGAACAGATCCAAGAAGACCTTCTGCATAAACAGGTACGGTACTTAGCACTTGCAACTCACCTGTTGAGATTGGTTAGTTTGCATAATTGCAAAGTTAATATTGGAATTTAATATACATATCAAATAAATAATGTGATGAAATATATTAAATGAGCCACATTCTGAGGTTTGGTTATATATTTAAGATTGTGGTGCTAATTTTTTGAGAATATTGCATCACATGAGAATATTGACAATATACAGATTTCAGTTAGTTATTTCACTTTTCTCTACAACCGTATAACCTATATTTATCATAAATGTGGTTAGAAATTTACTGTTGTGCCTCTCATATTGAAGGATTGTTTGTTACATTTCAGTCAAGTTTGAACTCAACATCGAGCGAGCTACAGCAAGTGCGTGATATGTCAGCCCATCAAAAGAAACGAATCGCTGAGATGCTGGGGAACCTTCTCAAGGATTTGGGAGAAATTGGCACTGCAATCGGTGGAGCAGATAATGAGATGAAGGTCATTATTTTACATACTTCGTCCAATCCATTCTTGCTATATTTTTGCCATAAATTTCATACATTTGTGTTATTGTCAGTTGATTTAAACCTCGGTATTTGATAGTTTCATTTTGGCAGTTTGCCTTGTCATTTTTGACCTACATTATTGAGTTAACACAACTTATGCGAGTCACTAGAAATCTCGTCTTTGTGTGCCCAACTGAAGAGGGCGGGATTCATGTGCTTAGATTGTGGGCCATGAGAAAAGTCATGTTTGAAAAATAGATTTTACTATTGACATCTCATAATCAATAGATAAGAACTTATTAATTTTTTTTCTCAGGGATCTGTTCAAATACATTTGCATTTCTTCCCTTATTGCTCCAAAATCAAATCCAGATTTTGTTTTCTATGAGGCGTTGAATATTTTAGTGTGGTATTTTGTATTTTATTTACCCATAAAAATGGCTTCTTGTATTGATGATAGATGCCAAAACTTTTGTCAAAGTGAATGTGTGAAACAGTGACACTAATATTGAATATTCAGATAGCGATGGTGATACTGATTCGTTGATAAACAGTGTACCACCTCGAGGACCTCATTGTGAATTGCCAGTGCTAGAATCAATTTTAGGTAGTTCAAGAATCAAAATATTCTCTAATAATTGTGAAGATGTAAGTGAAGATTGAATCTGTTTATGACCTTCTGTTATTAACAATTGTAGATGAATCGAATATGTACCATTGCCCAAAACATAGATAAATTCAAATGTCAATTTTTTCGGTGATTTATGAGAGTGTGATGACCTATTTTAATTTCCAGATAAATGCTGACACTGCAGGCAAGTTAGAAGAAGAATTTACGGTGGCTCGCCTATACATTAGCAAGATGAAAAGTGAGGTGAAGAATATGGCACAAAAATGCCAAGGACTCGAAACATCCAATGTTGATTCTAATAAGAAGGTAATTTTTTGTGGTTATTTGACCCTTAAAAATTTATTTCAAATGGTTCTAAGGCAGGGGTAGCCAACCTTTTACATATTACTATGCATCAATTTTTTTCACATATATCTCACGTTCAGATGCGCCATACTCATACACAAAATTTACCTGTCTTCAATGTGCCATAGCATGGCCATCCTTGTTCTAAGGTAACCAAAGGAAGGATATGTGATACATTGTATGACCATACAAACTATTATCACAAATCCAGAATCTTTTTGAAATCTTATTTTAAAACTGCAATTATTCTTGAAATACCAAAAAAATTAATAAATATGATGGATAAATTTGTGACTGTTCAATTAAGATTCCAATTATTTTATTATTTGTGTTTGCAGGTGGCGGAATATGAAAAGGAAGTAGCTGAGTGGCGGCTCCAAGTGAGTCAGCAAGATGCAAGAGCACGATCTTTGGCAGAAGCAGTGCGGGAGGCAGATGCTAAGAAACGAGCCCTCGAGGACCTTGCTGATGCGCTCAGGGATGAGTGTGCCAAGCTTAAGGCTGCCAACCAGGTAGTTATTTTTGTGATTGCCTGTTATTAAAATTTAACATCAACACTCCCTAGGTCAGATAAGCATATTATATCTCTCAAAGCTGCAATATGTTTGTACAGTAAAATTATTCTCACCTACTTGGATAGATTTGAGAATTCCATTCAGAACAGGCTTAATATTCATTTTAATTCCATCTGCACACCTTAAATAAAATGTTCCATTCGCAAATTCTTATTGCCTAATAAAAATATTTAACATGCAAACTGACAGGTGACTGTGAGAGAGTATCTTGTTGTTTAAATATTATACATGAGGAGTATTATTAATATACTTCATATCTATGCTATATGCTTTCTTGATTTTAGTTGTATATTTATGTGTGTTTAAGACATCAGTTTCCAACTTTTCCCAAAATATCCCGTGCCTCCCCACCTTTAATTTTTAATATAATACATATAATGATAAACACACATTATTTTTCAAATTTTTACGCCTTCCCTGGCAATAGTTCATGCCTCCCAGGATGGAAACCGCTGGTTTAAGAGATTTATAATATTCATATTATTTATTTGTGTTAATGATTCCACAGGTTTCAGCGGCAGGTGCCGAACAGCAGGTGGCAGGAGAGGTGAGGGCAGCCCTGGAACAGCAGGTGTGTGAGCTGCGAGGTGTCCACCATGCCCAACTCAGCGCTCTTCGAGATGAATTGCATGCTGCCAATGCCACAGCAGCTAACATTAAAGAGTCAGTCTTATACTATTCTTATTTATTTTCTATTTTTTATGTAAATCCATATAGAATTACAGTTGATTGAAAGTTGTTTTTTTTTCATGATAATGGACTTGATTGTTTGTTAAAGATTATTATTACAAGTAGATCCTATGACATATTACTTATGCAAAGAATCATTGAGTTTTTTTTTACAGGCAAAATCAAAAGCTGGAACTGGCAAGAGAGCAGTTGCAGGGAGACTTGGATAAGATCAAGCAGGATGAAGCGGACAAGTCTGCCAAGCTACAGGAACTCATGTCAGTGACAAATTGCCCCGCCCCTCACGCCCTCTCTGATAACCGATTGGCCCTCTGTCCCGACTTTAAGCTCACCCTGGACAAGTTGCAAAAAGATTTTGCCAACTCTGAGTTGGTAGACTCGGACAAAATGCGCCTGGAAAAGACAGACAAAGAAAAGGCGCGGCATCGCCTCAACCTCGCCCCCCTTGTGGCCCACCTCAACCGTCTCCCCCATTTCCCACTCTTTCCCAATTGCCACATCCATCCCCTCCATGTCCACCTGCTCATCTCTGTCACTATGATTTTGATCACCCACCGCTGCCCGCACATCATCATTATGGTTTAGTTTCACTCTTTTATGTTATGTGTCGCTGCATTACCTGCAAGTATTATAGTTCAACTACGCGTTTGTACATATTATATATAAAAATATATTTATTAGTCTTGGAGACATTCCCTGCTCCTGATAAGTGTTAATATTTTTAAATAGATAAAATATATTTTTACTGCGTAAGATTGTTTTAAGATAACCAAAAATAATTAATTTAAATCCGATACAACTGCGTATCTGTGATAATTAAATATCTATTAGAGTCAATCGGTATCAATAAAAGATCTCTAAGTGTATGTTAAATGTATTTGTTTTGTACATATGTCACTGGGAAATCTCGTCGCGCGTGCCGCTTGTATACAAGATTTTTTTCATTTGTTCGGTACCTGATGCGAAAATTTATTTTTATAGCTCCGGGGCACGCGCAATGTGTTCTCAGTATTTCAATACATTTTAAAGACTGCATTTTGTGAAATAATTTATTCACTTGACAAGGATAATTACAGGATGCACCCTGGGCACATTTTGCATTCCGATAGCGATAGATTGTGATACAAATTCTTAAAATTTACAAACTAATTTGCACGTGTAAAAGTTCATGTGATGAATTTATCTTATCGACCATGATAAAATGGATGGATAGGTGGCAGCGGTTACGTGAACTAATCTCATTTTACTTTCATTTTTCCTCTTTCATTAGTTTTTTATTTAAAAAAAATATTATTAAATAATGAATTCAGTTATATATGTGACAAACCACATATTTAATTTTTCACCATTCCTCGCCGAACCGCTGTCATGAAGACGAGCGTTTGGAAGGGGCACGAGGGGCCGAAGTCTAGGACGAGGTCCAGAGGAAAGAGGGTTGAATCGGGAAGGAGACGGGCGTCGGTCTGATGCTTTATTTTGTACAAACTTAATGGCAGATATTTTTGTAATTAATTTTAATCGAGTCGCTCTAGAAGAAATCGAAAGGAGACGGTGAGAAATATTTTTGTAAGAGTGTTTGGAAAACCATTCCGTGCCGCAGGCTTCTACTCCGCGTGTTTCTATGCTCGTCGAGCGCTTTTATTTATATTTTTTGTTTTATTGTTTATTTTTTTATTTATTTAGACTTATGTCCTACATGACTCCAATTCATATTCATCTCCTGTGAGTCGAAGGGAGGACTCTGTCTCAAGACAGAGAGCGTTAATTGCGTATTCTTATCAAAAATATTGGGCAAATGCTCGACGCGACATCATGAGCTGAGTGTAAAGAGCAAAGCGCAGATTTGAATATGGATGGGGCAGTACGGGCGTGTTGTGGACGAAGTGTAACGTTCGGTGTGATGTTGTGATGTACAGAGTGAGCGTGGAGAGGCAGAAGCAGGCGAGAGCAGATCTCAAGGGGCTCGAGGACACCGTAGCCAAGGAGTTGCAGACACTTCACAACCTTCGCAAACTCTTTGTACAAGATTTACAGGTAATTTTGTGTTTTACATAACTGAATTAATTTTGTTCATATTAATTTGAATATATGTATTATATTATATATATTTAAAATTTGAATTCAATCACATCAATGATACTCAAACCTCTCGGTGTCTCTGAGATAACTATTATGTCACTATGTATGGCTTTTCACAGCAATTCTTTATAGTATTGACAAATTTAGTACATCTTTTGGTGTCCAAATATTCATCTTATTTCAGTAAAGTCGATTATTGGGATTCTATAATATTAGTAACTCTGATACCGCACATAGTATTAAAAAGCGAATTCATAAGTTTAGTTTTAGTGCTAGTTCATGTTTTCTCTTTATGATCATGGTTAACATAAATACATTTGAGTGACATTTTAGACAATACATGATTGTGGTATTACTATAACATGAATTAAATAACTTGTAAACAATCGAAGTTGATTTATTAAAATTGCTAAATTTTTATTATACAGGCTCGCATTAAGAAGTCTGTGACATCGGAAGAAGGGGAAGAAGAAGGCGGTTCTCTGGCTCAAAAACAAAAGATCAGCTTCCTGGAGAGCAATCTGGATCAGCTGACAAAGGTGCACAAGCAGCTTGTAAGGGACAATGCCGATCTGCGCTGTGAACTTCCTAAATTGGAAAAGAGGCTCAGGGCCACCATGGAGAGGGTCAAGGCTCTCGAGACTGCTCTCAAGGTTGGTAATTTTTATCATTCACCACTATTTCACACGTCAAATGGCCATAATAGGATGTTCATCAATATAATGGTTGATTCAGTTTATTGATTGTTTATATGTATATATATTTCAAGTGAGAAAATTATTCGGATTCTCAGGTTATTAATCATCGATAATTAATATAATGATTCTCAATAATCTAATCAATTTGGCCTTTGATTGTGTTACAGGAAGCAAAAGAAGGCGCAATGCGTGACCGCAAGCGATATCAGTACGAAGTGGATCGCATCCGAGAGGCCGTTCGTCAAAAGAGTAGAGTTCGTCTGGGACCTCAGGCGCAGATTGGTTTGTAGAGATTCTCTGTTTCTGTAGCTTTTACTAAAGCTCTTGGTATTGACCGATGCTTTTATGCTATAATTTGTTGGTAAAAATAGTGGGTTTTTATTTGAATTTTAGATTTAAATAAATAAATTTCCTGATGTGAGTGATGTGACATTCACAGTTGTGCTGTTTAAAAAAAACAAAAACTGTATAAATGAAATGAAATTCAGACAGAATACACATTACGCGAACTAAAATAAAACAAGAATTCATAGTTCTGGAAAGGAAGTCATACAATATTACTACACGCAAAAGCTAAATTTAAATGTGAAATTTTGGAAAGTTATTCAATAGTACTATTCAGAAAAAAAAACCAGGAACAATAAATCTGTGACTTTAACTTAATATATTATTCCACGCGAGCTTAAAAAAAAAATATATAAATATGTGAAGGAAGTTATATGTCATGCAATATCTTTCATCCATAAATGTAAAGACTAATCTGGTATTCAAGTTGCGTGATTTTCACCATATGTGAAAACCTTCACATATGGCGAAATTAATCATGTAATGTGTCCTACATAATAAGTCAGTAATATATTTTTTCATAGATTTGATCTTTTGTGAGATGCCATTTTAAATTTCAAGTATAATTTAGCTTGGATTTGACGAGTATTTGGTGTTGTTGTGCTCTGTATTTTATGGAAAATTAACAAATTTTAAATTCGTAGTCGAACTGTATTGCCTTCATTTGAAAGGCCTGCAAGTGATATTATAAAGGATATGGATGAAACTATGGGTAAAACTGCACCATCGTATGAAACTATTTGGTTTTGATAAATGGTATTATTTGTATTATAGCTAAGCCGATTCGTGCTGGACAGGGACCTTTGGTCACCGGAAGTGCAGTGCGACCTGTACAGCCTGATAATAAACGCAAGTCCATCATTGTTGGGGGCAATAGAGGTGAGTGTGTGGATATTTTTTGGTTATGAAATAGTATTTATTGATTAAAATTTTCATGGTTTCAGAAAAACATGTAAAATTGTTAATCTTGGGATTTATATTTATTCATTTCAGATGAAAGTTGAATTGTCGACAGTGAATAGAGGGCGAGCTGTCAA
The DNA here is from genome assembly GCA_022683975.1 of Rhyacophila evoluta. Taxonomy (NCBI): domain Eukaryota; kingdom Metazoa; phylum Arthropoda; class Insecta; order Trichoptera; family Rhyacophilidae; genus Rhyacophila; species Rhyacophila evoluta. The sequence goes on along the minus strand of JAGVSQ010002500.1, from coordinate 5,200 downwards.
AATTCACTCTAAATGGATGTCACATCTCAACCGGACTATCTTAACTTAATGTATAATAAAATATTCCTCTATGTCTCATTATATACTTTACTAAAAAATCTGTTTCCCTAATTGGCCTTGTAGTGATAATAACTTGTTTACTCATGTCAGAGAGATAGCGAAAGAGTTTTTCAATTTGCCGAAAATTTAATTCTGAGTGTCGTTTTAAAGGCCAGATACGGTGTTAAATGAATTGTAATCTCTTTCATTGCTCCTTGGTCGGAACGTTTGATAGCATTTATTCAACTCTAAAGAAACATCAAAATAAATGTATTTGGATTTCCAGCTTTTTAAAAGTGTTATTTCGTTATTTTCATTGGCTCGAGTGGATCTTTATTTATTTAATATTAATTGAATCGTAATTTTAAGGATCTCTTGTAAAAGAAATGAATCGCTTCAGCCTCGGGAATAGGACATTTCGTTATTGAAAAGCGAGTCGCTTTTATGGTGCAGTATTTTTTATGTATTTAATCTAATAAAGCCTAGTCGTACCACGCTTTCTTTCATATACAGAAAAAATATATTTGGAATTATTGACCGGTTTTTAATATATAACTACGATGAACCATTGCTGGTGCATTTTTTTACAATTGAAATTCCTTGAACATCGGTAGGTTTATGACGAGTAACGTTTGTGATAAAGTGGCGAATGAAGCTGACGAGCGAGCTCTTTAAATTCTTCGTGCATAGTTAACATAAACCAAAATATAGTTTGGTGTCGGTGTAACGCTTTTGTCGACTATGTTTTTCTTTTGCATAATGAGAACAAAGATAAAACACCAAATTACTCAATAAATGCACCCTTATTTTTATTTAGCGTAAGCGGAGGTATAAAACAATATAATATATTTAGTGGATATTGCAGCTTTCAGATTCTGTTTGGCTTATTTTTAAAACATCCTCAAATATTTTCCGCTCCATCCAAAGATCTCTTAAATAAATCGCTTTCTTATTTTTATCTATATTTGTCGCATAGAAGAGATTTATATAAAAATTACTAATAATTTTTTACAATATACCTGAAAAAAAGGTGAATTGTTTATTGCTAAGTTAAATGGATCTGTCGATAATTTTGCTTTTATAATTGAATATACTTTAACCAAAATTGAACAATGTGAGCTATGTTTCCTTTAAATTATTCGGGAAGCAATATGACACTGTATTTAAATATATATGCCTAAGTTGTCATTCGAATCATGATAGTAATATAATCTTGTGTAACAATAATTATTTAAAATTTCACTTTTCTATTTATAGCAAAAATAAAAATTATAATAAAGTCTTTAATTACCAATCGGAATGACTATTGAATTTTAAACGTGGATGGCAAATTTTACCCCAAATAGAGACCTAACTATTTTAATATAATCGCCTGTCCCAAATAATACTATTTTGCTATGTATAAGGATTTCATATTGAATAAAATACGTAATAACAATTTTATTCCATAAAAGCTGCAATAACAACACGATTTTAATTGAAATGTACGGTGAATTTCATGCAGGTCGATGTTGTATCTTTTATACTGTGTTATTTATTTTATTATTAACAGGACCTTGAAGATTTATAAAATCATGATTTAGTTTTACTTAGTAACATTGTGACTTAGTCTTAAATAATATTATCATATTTCCAAATTCATTTAATTGTTAATCATTAACCGGATAAATTTAATTATAGGTGCTAGCAAAGTGGGAGATATTGGCAACTGCATTATACATATATACATGGTTTGCATTTGTTGACATATCTCTCTGTACATTTAGAATTATTATCAAAATGCATTTCAATAATTCGGGTCTTAATAATGTTATTTTAATCAAGGATGCACATTTAGATGTATTCGGAGATATATACAAAATGTTTTGTAAATGAATTTTTTGAATCGTGATTTTTGTATTATCGAAACATTTGTATTTATTTTATAACCACAAGTAGGCCCGGCGTATTAATTTATGAGCGGGCCATCATGTTACTTACTAAGTTAATATGTATCTATTTTACCGTTTTATGTTAATAGTAAATTATTTAGATGCAATTTAAATGAAATGATTTATTTGATAAGTCGTCAAACATTCATTGTATTAATGTTGTTAAAAAGCAGGCTTTTTAACTGACAATCTTGCCTGTCTGCATGTGGAGTACTTTTGATTTCTATTAATTTCCAATAAACCATCACCCGAATTGAAGCCTAGGGCTAGAGATAAAACTCGCTTAGTGTTATTTTATTTTTAATATCATACTTGAAAGGTGTATTATGGAATATGGAAAAATATAGAATGTATGAAAATGATTAATATTTTACAAATGCACTCTTGTTTTTTTACCGAGCATATTCATTGGGAAAATAGCCTTTGTCAAGGTTAAATTTTTAAATTTTCTTATAATTATTATTTGTAAAAAAAATACATATTATATTTGCATTCAATAGTAATATATTTTTTTGTATTCATATATTATAATATGCATCGCATTGTCAATTTTGCCTTAAGCCTTATGCTATGGAGGCTTTGAGAATACCTCACAGGCAGCTCTCGTTGGGCGCTCAGTATCTCACCTCATACACATTGTGCAGTTTCTTATCAATAAACTGTTTCTGCAACCACACTTTAAATGTTGTTTTATTCTGACATATTTACCTATTTATTTTACATAACATTTCCTGGAGCAAATTATTGGTTTTAATTATTGGTTTCTCCGATTCAGAATAGGAAACCAAAAATTCGTGTACGAAATGGCTGTTGATATGCAAACACATATTTCCAATATAAAATTTTTATGAAAAAAAAATTTACAATTATGAATATTTATTGACTGGCATAGGATTTTATTTTTCTTTTATTTAGTGAATGTTTTTTAAACATTCAAACTATCAACATCAAACAATATTTTCTTTATGTCGAAAAAAAGAGGGGCAGGTGTTAAAAATTAACTGCTGCTCTGTTACTTTTTTATTTAGGACTACAACACTGCTAATGAGTACCATGGCGAGTCCTGAATTTCACTGACGAAGTGCCTCACCCCAATGTGGACAGGAAAAAATAAAAATGCATAGGTGGAAAATACTGATACTTTTATTTATAACAAAAAAAAATTACACGATCAAATTCTATAAAATACTACTGCATCTTATGGATATGTTGACATGATCATTTTTTTTGAACTTTTTACTCTATTCGATGCTTATTTTTTTCATTACCTGATTAGTATAAACATAATATATTTATTACAATCGTAATACGTAATATATATACTGGAATGTTTGGTTTCAACTGAGTTGAAATGGAAGTTATCTGCAAACTTACGAGTTTAGGTAAGAAATATATATTGTCTTTTTGAATGAAATCAAATTAGTCAAAAATTAATATTTTTATCGCTAAGTAATGTTAAATGATTGATTTTAGTAAAAAGTAGATAATAAATCTCTATGAAAAAAAGGAAAGTATTTGTGACTTATAAATTTGAAGTTTCAAAGCTTTCTGCTTTATGAGTAAAGCAGAAAGCATTGAAACTTTATAGCTTTTAAGAACTAATTTATTTTAGATCACATTGCTCTTTTTTATTTTCTAAAACTAATATATTCTATATTTTATTTAGTAGTGCATTCTATTTTTTGATCATTTTCATGAGACTCGTCGACACTGATCCTGAACAATTCAATCTTCAAACCACTGTTGATGATTTCATAGTTTTCACAGCTAGTTGGAAAATATCTGCACAATAATTTTGCGATTCTTCTTTCTCAAGATGTTTTATAAGTGATGATATTCATTGTAAGGATATTCTCCTGGCGTGATTGAATTAAAAAGACCTGTTAACCATGGTCTATTTATTATACATTCGACTACTTTTCTTATACGTCTATTATGCCTACAGTTTCAACTATACTTCCATGTTCCATAAGTCTTCAATAATAAACTATAACTGCATCTATTCGTCATTAATTAATATTTTGTACTGCATATGTTTATCATATCAGGGATTTAAGAACAATATTTTTGTCTATCTATTAAGTTTCTTCATGTTTTTGATATTTGATTCGTATTGACTATATTGCGATTCATCTGTGAAATATTTTATATACATTTCATTTTCAGTAATGTAAAACAGTTGAAACACAATTATAAAACTACGATGAAATACATGAATTTTATTTTAATATTCTGCTTCGACTGCTGCAAGATATAAATTTCTATTTATGTCTTTTCATACTCAGTCCAGTTATTTGTCAAAGTAGAATGGGATTAATTACACTAAAGGAGTGTTTCTATCGGCATATTTCATTGCTTGCCTACGTAATCAACGCAAAATCAATTATGTTGAACCCTGTTGTAACCACTCTGGGGTAAAGCGAAGAGTTTTATTTAAATAATCATTGATGATGACTAAATGTGGTCAGTTTTCTTATAGGATTTTCAAGGAGTCCTTTGTGTACTCGTTGCTCTTGTAGTATCTTGCTGATTTCTGAAAATCAAATACCATAAAATTGTCAGGTTTATTATGATACATCTTGAAAAAGTTATGCTTCGCTAAAGTATCAATTCCATATATTATACATTTATTAGGAACTGACAGGGTAGCCCCCTGTTACATTAAAAGTCATGCAGCCGCATTGGTACTGGTTGGGACACGCACTGGAAAGCCTGAAATTGGCTTGCCTCTTTCGTATTTTGATTCCAGCATCCTGGAAGATCATTCTTTACTCTAACAGGATATATTCAGGTGAATTAAAGGATGTAATCTTGAGGACGTCATGTTACAGCTATATGCTCCCCATAATAGGGAGTGAATATGGCAGGAGAAGAATACATGTATTATCAAGTAGATCATATTAGGGCAGTACTATAGAATGAAAATTGATTGTTATGTATAGTAGAAAAGAACGTCATTTTTACAATGTATATTTGCAAGCAAATCCAACTTTTTGACTGAAACAATTGCTGAAAATGTAGGATACTTATGATCGAGAGTGCAGGAAGACATAACTAAATCGAAAAGAAGTGGAGACAAGGAAAGTGGATACTGCATCAACTGAGCAAAGACAACAAGGGTGATTGGATAAATGCATGCAAAGATCTTTGAGAGTTGGAATTGAAAACACACATATTTTAACTCGATGGTTGCCAGAGACGAGATATCTCGGCAAACGGCGGAGTGCTCG
>JAGVSQ010002499.1:0-24475 GCA_022683975.1 Rhyacophila evoluta | reverse complement strand
GTAAAATGTGTGTTATAAAAAAATATAATTGTGTATGTGTCCAATAGTTTCGAACTCCTGAAAATACGAAAGTGCATAAACCTATCGAAAATGGATCTATTTTGATAAAATCTAATCAGGTATGAGTATGACCAACATTGTATTCATAATCTTTACCAAAAAAAAGGTGATTTTTTTTCGCACATTTCTCGGAAAGTTACCTGTAGGTAGGGCAGTTAAACGAGCAAAAAAAAGAGGACATCAAAGAAAAGAATCCATCAATTCACGGAAAAAAGAGCCACACGAACTACATACTAGAAGAACCGTATGCGGCTCGCGAGCTGCAGTTTGCCGAACCCTGGACTAGTTCAATGAATTTTAATTTGCATTTAATATAAATACATGAAAACATTGTATCATGGTAGGTGATATCAATAAATCAATTACCACAAGAGTTTTTCAGATTAGGACAATTAGCATTATAAAATTACTAAAAAAATAATAAATAATTACTTAGTTGATGATGGTTGATTATTACGGTGATGAGGCATTTTCGTCTCCCTCACTCCTTCATCTTCAGAATCTTCTCTCTCTGCATCATATTGTTCCTCTTCGCCTGTAAAATCGGACCCTAGAATTAAAAGATTAAAATCTATTTGTGAGCTACTTAGGAAAAATAAGTCTCCAAATCGCTTTTTTCTTAAAGACTGAAACTAATAATTTTTATTTCCTTCACAAAAAATTCACCGTTCATTGTATTACTCGTGTATCATATCCCAATCAATCACAATTCAATATGCATATCTACATTATAAAGAAAATTACCCCATTGAGTGGGAGTTCTTCTTGAAGAATCCCAGGATTGATTATTGCTATAGTCTGGTCTTTCTATTCTTCCACCCATCGCGTCTGATGACATTCCTGAAAAATATTGTCAAGCCAAAATATAACCTGATTCTCTTATTATCAATAGAGCATTCAACTACATTCATAATGTTAAATAAAAAAAAATCTAGTATAAAAAACAAGAATATAATTTTAAGGTTAATTATAATAAAATATATGTACAATGTTGTAAAGAAACCATAGCTAGCAGGTAGGTAAATAAAATACATACCAATATATTTGTCTTTATTTTTCTTTGCTTTTTTCCTTTCATCTCTCAGTTTGTCATCGTCCTGGATGAAGTCGATCAGCTCTCTCACCTTATGTCGAACGTTGACACCCTGTTAACACAAAATTAGTTACTTTTCCTACTAAATCCAAAATATTTGATAATAAAATTCTTTTTCAGGTTGACTAGTTATATTACTTATCTCTATGTAAATTTTCATTTTAATGAATCACAATATTTTGTGGTAGTTACATTACATCAATTAAATACATATTGTTAAAAAACCACTCTTTCTGTCATTGTAACATTAAAGAAGCTTGCATAAAAACAGCGTAAAAGAAATCGGTTACTGATAACTTGATGGGGATAGAGATTACTTTATTGACTTTTTGGCTGTTACTACTTAACTGTAAGAGTATGTTAATTGGATTCATAAATACCTGATCTTTCCCTCCCTCATCGATATGTGAATAGTGTTCTAGAGATCGTAAGTCATATATATGTTCTCGAGCTGATGTTACCACTCGTTCAGAACCATTTCGAACAAGGTAACTTAAGAGAAGCAGACACTGTGAAAATATATCCTAATTAGTACACGAAAAAAAATTTACTGCTTTCTTTGCGTTAACATACCAAAAAGTGGAATTCTTTTGGGAAATCAGACATGGCATGACAAAATATTTAAAATTTTTATTCAATTAACAGGGATTTTGATTGATAAAAACTAAGGCAACTTGTAGCTAAATTTTATATGTATATTTAATGTATTCAACATTAATTATTGCTCCATATTTTTTTATAAAATCTAAAAATATTTGTTTTCACTGGCTACTATTTTCACAAATGATAGTAGAGAATAAGAGTAATTTTTTAATTAAGATAATTAATCTTCATTTTGATTTAATTGTTGTATTGCCTGCCTGTTCATTGGTTGTCGGCGTCCCCGAAGGCCACTAAATACAATAGCATGTAATCGGTGGAGTTATGGGATGGAGGTATGACCTGGGAGGGTGCATGAATACTGACGGGCGATACGGATTCTTGAAGGCGGCACATGGTGTACATATGTACAATAATACAATGTAGAAAACGTGAAGGTGTTTTAATTTTATATCCAAAAAGAATTTTTCATTTAGTTATTTTAACTGTCATTCTAACATGATGTCATTGGTCGAAGATCAAAAAATCCCAGACTATTATAGAATTAATTTTAATAATCTTGACATATTTTATCAACATTTAAAAAATAATAAAGCAAGTTTTATATAAAAATACTATGAGGAGTATTTTTCGATTACAGATACAGTAGTTAAGAAAGGGTGCCAGGTAGTGTGTTAGTTGAGTTTCATAGTATTGAGCTCAAATAATAAGCCATTATGTTTTATGTGTCAACTGATTTGAACCGATAAACCTGATAAGCTAATGTATGAGTTCTTTGTCATATTTTATTTAACCAAGTGTAACAAATTCCGATTCAATAAGCACTCCAAGATTGCCATGTTAGAGACATCACAAAATAACACTTTTGGACCAAACTAAAGAATATATATAAATTACATTAAAATGTGTGCATGCAATGTTCAACTTATTTGTTTGTTTGTTTACTTGTTTGTTTGCTAGTCTAAATAATTTATGATTAAAATTTTATTCGGACATTAGTTAAAATAGTAAAATTATTAGTAAAAGTCTAGATTAATTATGTTTTCATTTTATTAAATATGCCTATTATGTTAACGATGACAGTGATGCATTTTATAAGATGGATGGATTTCTCTCAATGAACTAAATAATATTTTCTTATTAAATCTATATTTCGATTTATAAAAGCATAAAATAACATACTGAGACACAACTTACTTTCACTTTTTGTAAAGTTTAAAATGTGTCCATTATTATTAATTATTTTTATATTTGCAAAGGGGATTTTTTCACTAAATGTATTTAAATAGGGTTTCCACCTTAGGTATGTGATGCCCACATGTTTATGTTTTGGAAAAACAGTATGGTACTCGTGTGCTGATTACATAATGAACGTGTACGTGAGTTAGTAAAAATGAAAGAAAAATAAATAAAGAAAAAGTGAAAGAATACCTTATAAGTGCGGCGCCATCTAAACTTATTGTCCTGCAGCATCCTTCGCCACAGCATAGACATCACTTCAGGGAAGTGTTCATAGGTGAAGGTGGCTAGGGCTAATTCTTGCATAAGTTGACCGGTCGGTCCCCATGCCTCCTCATTTGTTGCCTCGCGAACTTTTCCCTCCACTTCCGTGTAGTTCATCACCACATTAGTGCTAATCAATAAAAATAAATAAAAATCAGATTGATAGTTCAATTCAGGGATATACTGTATGAATGGTAAATGATATATTTGGTAAAAATACAAGCTGACATAGTGACAAAAGGGTAATAATACTATCCATATGTTATTATCCTTTTTTCACGAGACAAACTATTTTCAAAAAAATATTTCTAGGTACTTACTGCTTTTAGTTAAAAGCAATCCCGATTTATCAAAGGTCAGTCTGTCTTCCAAACAGTGAAGCATGTATCGAAAGTGTTGAATTTTGTGTTTTTGTGAAATATATTTTTTTGTTTGTTTTTTATTGAATATGTATCAATAGTTGCACCTAATACGTACTACAAGTGTTAATTTTAGAATAAAATCAAATGAATTAAATTTTACGACATAGGAAACATTGGTGAGTTTTTTTTTGCATCTGTTTTTAACATGAAAAAATATTTCAATCCATTCGGTTTCATGTTAAGCAGTTTCCACTGTATATAGTATAATTAATTCACCAATTAATCTCGTTACAAATGAATTTTTGAAGTACAAAATTATTTAGAAGTTAGGACAAATAAATAATGATAAAATATTGCAAGTATTTTGAATTGGGATATTTAATATTTCTTTAAAAACACAGACAGGCATATTTGTTAACTGAACATCTGAATGATACCAGTCTAGTTGGAAATCTTATACTATAAATCAGCACAACATATAAAATAGGTCAGCATATCATTTGCCTTCATTGACAATTCAAATGAGAATGATTACAAAAGCAACTGTGAATATGTTGCCACTGTTGACTTAGTGACACTAAGTAATTGATAACACAAATGTTGAATGAATTCCATCTTTATCATATTCACAAAACATTGCAATTAAAAACAATAATTGATTAAGGAATATTATATGAATGTTCAATGTGTTATAGAAAAATAAAATATAATACTATAATATTTTCATGAATATAAAGTACAATAATTTTCTTAACATAAATGTTTAACACAAATGCCAGTTGATTAGTTTTTGCGTGTTTAGCATTAATTTTCTGACAGATTTAACTATATTTCAAGATAAGAAAAATATATACATTATAAACTTCAATGCAGTGATATGGTAAAATGAAGAATTATCAAAGTTGACAATGATAAGAAATTACCAGTACAAAAGTACTTATATGAAAATATTGCCTATTATTCAATAAAAAAATATTTATTTTAACAAGACCATATTCAATATACATAAAAAAACCGCTTTCCTTGTGATAAAAAAGGTAACTTATTGCTGTGATACATTATGATTAGCATAACTAAACTAAACCAAAATACATGCTACTTTACTAACTTTACTTGCATCCTGGAAGTAAGTTTTAAAAAGTATAAATGTTTATCTTATTTACTTGTGGCTTGGTGGTTAACTTATACCATCAACAAGGAAAATACTCAATGCAATAAATATGTAACTTTTCCTTTAATTTTTCATTCATTAAATAGACAAATACGCCTTTAAAGAGAGGGTTTTTTTGTAACGCATTTCATTCTAATTGATACATATGATAGGTCCCATGACAACTGCTCGCCAGACAGCTGTGCACCGGAAAATTGCTCACAAGACGTCTGCGCACACTAACATAAAAATTTTAAGACATTTAATACTCTTCTTACGTAAATATAATGTAGGAAGATTTTTATATTTTATTTTAAATAATACATAGTCACTTACTAACAATAGAACAATTCTGAGATAATGGATATTTTTACAATGGGTATTATGGTTGTTCAAGCCTAATACTATTTGTAAGTAGTATTCTAATTGAAGTAGGCAGAAAAATAGTTATTTTAAACTATACGTGTCGCGTAAAGTGACAGTTAAAAAAACATGGCCGACGTTGAGAAAAACATGTCTGAAGTTGGCAGCATAAAGCAAGGCCGCACACTATCATAATCATAATCACTGATCACTACAATATGTTGTAGTGAGCAGTGATAAATTTTGAATTTGTCACTTCTTCAGTATAGGAGATCATTTTAAGTATATTTTTTTAAAGTTTCCTTTGAACATACTGTTTTCAGGCTTTGCTAGTGTGCACTATACTTAAGAATGGCAATTTTTCATTTATAAATAGCAAAATGGATAAATGCTTTATTAACATACAAATGCTTAATAATAGATAATGTGCTACAAAGATGAATAAATTTTTAATAAAATAAATAATTTCCACATATCAATTATATGAATAAAGATAAAGTAGAAAAGGATGTGCCAATTACTACAATAATTAGCGAAAAGATTTTTTCAGTGTTGTTAACAGTCCAAAACTATTAGTATTTTTAAAAAGATAGAATTCTGGAAACTATGCAAGTGATGTGTGAATATCGCTTCCAACTAGCTACAAACTTAATTATGAGAATTGCGAAATTTCTGTGAATAAAAACACATCACTCAGGATTAATTAAGCCCTTAAAGAAACTACATATCACCAATAAGTGTTATTATAAATGGACATTATTGATTTTAATGTGATAATTAATTATTTCTATCATGAATGCAAAATTGTTATGTATCTTGGAAACATAATTAAAAAATATATATTTCTGGGTAATATTTGGCAAATAGGCAGGCTCGAGTGACAATAATGAGGACAATTGCAACTTATCACACACAATGTTGCGGCTGTGTAAAATATGTGAGACAGTTTTAAAACACTATTCAATAACATAACAGGCTAGACTTAAACGTGAAAACAAGTGGAATAACCTGCTTTGCAACGACTTCCAGACGTTACACACCCACAACCATAAAACATTGCCATTAAATACAGCTGTCAGAGTTCGTCTGCATCAATGAATGGTACGGTTAAAAGATGTGAAATAGAGAGAATTCGCTATGTTTGTTAAAAGCGAAAGTGCATAATTATGTCATATTTTTCAACCCAGATGGGAACATTTACTTCATTTCCAAAAAGAAAACATGAAATTTACATACACTTTGTCCGCGAGCTCCCGCACCTTCCACATACTTATGAACTTATCCATTTTTAAAACAAAATAACTGTGTCCTTTTGAGTATTTATCAAAAACATATACATACGAAGGTTAACTATTAATTCGACAACGACCTGATGATTTGGCTTACATTATTGCAAAATGGCGTTGCAATAATGACGGATGGCGATTGCCATAATAATAATAATTGAACAATAATAAATTATTTATCAAATATTTTTTTATGGAATCGGTATTTAATTTTATTTTTATTTTATTTACTTGTTTTGAGCGCTTGTCAAGAAATAGAACAAAGGATATTTTTTTTTTCGTGAATACTACATTAATAAGCCCAAAAACACCTAGATTTAAAAAAAAATCTTCGTCCAATAACTGTAATTTATAGATTTCTTATCTTGTTTGGCCTACAACCCCCTTTTCAAAAAAAAATACTCAAAATTGCTCACCGCAACGTGATTGCGCCAGTGCAAAATTATAAGTTTCTTGCTTTTTTTTAGCTTGCGTGATGTATAATTATATGATTACTATTATAAAAATCCAAATATATATTTTTCATACCATGTTCGCTCCTAAAATAAAGCATATGGATTTACATAAATAGTGTGAAAATTTCTACTCAAAAAACGGAGGTTATAGATCTCCTCAATGTGAAAACGTCTTGAAAGATAATTTTTCACAAGAATTTTTTGTTAAACAATTACTCAACCCAATGGGCATCCAGTCCTGCATTTCTGGATTTTCAAAATCTGATATGATGTATAAACTAAAAGAAGTATACCACGTGTGTGTACTGACAATTTATTTAAGGATGGTAACTCCATCACCTCCCCGATTTGCTTTGACGTATTTCAGGAGGATTTACGACAAAGTTAGTCATTATGTTATTGTTCGTCATCTTTCTGAGAAAATATATCATACTATGAATTCACGAATGAGAAGATATATCGATAATAGATTTGCCTATTTGTGACGTATGATAGTTACCATAGCGTTGTAAATTCTTAAATACAGATATATCTTCGGTTATCAACAAAACAAAGAGTTCTGCCAAAATGAATCGACGAAGGACAAACAATTTTACTTACGTCAGTTCTTGTGTCAAATACATGATATTTCTGTTGAATTTCATATTTTGGGTAAGTGAATTCTTAGTTTAATATGTTTCCATGCTTAAGCATTAGTTTGTTAGAAATACATGCATTTAATTTTATTAATAGTATTGTGTCATTCTAGTGAGTCATTTTTATCTTACAGCTATTTGGAGGATTGCTGATAGCAGTGGGGTTGTATGCATTTGTTGATAAATGGCAAGCAACAGGGTCGGTGAAAGTATGTATCCAAATATACACCACAAGTCTTTGTTCATAGTATTTGGTTTACCAGCCAGTATTTTCTATTCAATAAAACCTACAACAATATAATTCTTGAAATTATTAATCTCTTTCTCAAATTAAATTCGGTTATCTAGGGCAGAAGCGAGCTAAATCCCATATGTTTTTATTAAGCTAGTCACATAACTTTCACAAAAACTATAAGCATATAGCAAGTTGGAAGCGCTATTCACACATCACTTGCATAGTGTGATCTTTCAATGTTTATTGTCAATGCAACACTTCATCTCTCCGAAAGAACACTGAAGCTAGTTGTTTAAACTAAGTATTGCCCTATTAAAATACGAAAAGTTATTTTTGAAGAAACCTAAACCTAACCTAACCATTAATTTACTGATCCGTTTGTGATATTTTTAATAAAAAACAATTATTATCAATTTTTGTTATGGTATGTTTTCGTTTGTATTACCAATAAGATCATCATTTGTTTATCTTATTGTAGTATAGAATTAACATGAAGTATTACACAGTTTTTTAAACATTTTATTTCTGCATTTACTGTTCCGCATAATATGAAGCGTTAAATCATTTATCCTTTGTTTACACCAGATCTTGTCATTTTTACGCGCAACCGCTATTGTGAATGATGTTAGAAGATGACGCGTTGTGCGCATGTTCAGCTTAAACTTCAAGGTATGCAAGTGATGTGAGAATAGCGCTTTCTTACGCAACCTTAAATTCTTTCAAGGAAATGCCAACTAATGAATACATAAAATGTGAACAAAACTTATATAAATTTAAGATAGTGTGTTTGTGTTTTTTTTATATTACTGTGTATATAAAGACTTACTCTGTTTTCAGCTTGATACAGTATTTGATGTTGTAATAAATGTATCACTAGTGTTGATTATCGCGGGTGCAGTAGTTTTCAATGTGAGCTTTGCGGGCTGTGTAGGAGCCCTAAGAGAAAACACATGTCTCCTTAAACTTGTAAGTATAGTTACAATGTAAGGTGTACATTTTGTAATTTAGACTACTTATAAATAGTGAATTTTTCAATCAGCAAGGTGCCAGTACTCTCTTGTTTACCAAATGATGTAAATTTGAATCAATTATATAAATATACAATTAAGTATTTACCACAATATCATTGAGAGATTTTAATTTTCACCATCCAATATCATCAATATTCATGATTATTTATTTTTAACAGTTTCTTCTGTATATTTTGGACAGTCACAATTTTTCGTTCTGGAGAAGTTTCACTAAACTATTTATACATTAGTACTTTTGAAAAATTATGTTGGTAAATTGCTTTTCACCACGATTGGTCGTCGGTCAATTGCTTGAGATGTTGGACATTTAGCCCTGCATTTATGCAAATGTGGGACTCGAACCCTTGTCTTTTGTTGGTATAGTAGGTCTAACTCAGCTACCAAGGCAATATATTTATCTATATGCGAATAAATATTTTTTTTATGGATATATACTATTATTCTTGCCTGCAACATGTGAAATTCAAAAATTCTTCGCGTTTATTTTTCTACGTCCAAAGAGAAATATGGTATTTTGATTTCCTAAATTATTTTTATTTCTAAGTTTCCTTAGATTGATTAAATCGCATATTTGAATAAATGGCATATGTGTATTGTATATATAATATTAAGGGAGTGAAAAACAATTTTTTTATTTCTTATAGTACTCTTTATGCCTGTTGGTACTGTTTCTGATTGAAATGGCGGTCGCAATATTTGCTTTTGTCTCGCCAAGGGCAGCTCGAGGTCTTTTGAGAGAATCTCTCACTGACAGAGTTGTACACGCATACAGGGAGGATCCGGATTTACAGAATTTCATTGATTTTGCTCAAAAAGATGTAAGTATAATATATCTTTCAATCTGATATTTCTTTATCATCTCTTTCTGAAAAACCATCTAAGCTGAGGGAAAATGTTATGATATAAAACTTTTCGGCAAATGACTTATTTATTTTCTATGTAGGTAGAGCTAATGTAAAGCATTTTGAGACCTATAATACATAAAACTCATTTATTGATGAAAATGCTAAAAAAAAAAATACATGGAATACATGGTATACAATTTATAACATATTCCTGTTTAGTTCCATTGCTGTGGACTGTCTTCAGATGGTTATATGGACTGGTCCAAGAATGAATATTTCAATTGCTCTTCACCATCCGTGGAACGGTGTGGTGTCCCTTATTCTTGTTGTGTCAATGCAACTCACATATCATCGGGACTTGTCAACATCATGTGTGGATATGGAGCCCAGAATCTAACAGTATGTATAATGCGATCATATATTCTTTCATAATCAACTCTTTAACTCTATTATAACATAAATTTACAATGGACAGTATATATTTGACTCTATGATGAATTACTTTTCTATGTTCCTTTAGAATTCAATAAAATATTTTAGGGTGACAATATTTTCAGATTACCTAAAAAAATCAGTAGAAGATTTTCCTTAGCACTTACAAGATACTGATGGAATATGTGAGTTGCTATTTACAAAAGATAGGTACAAATATGTGCTATAGTGTGCATTTTACCTCTTGTATCATTCATTACTAATAAAATTTAATATTATTCATTTTGTCATATTTATGGTTTTAAATGAAGTCAATGCTGCCCAGAAAAATGTGTGACAATATTTAGAATCTACTCATGTTGTCTTTTTTGAGCATCCACCATTGGATATTTATACGAATCGGCTCGCCATCTGGATGCAGTCTTAGAAATCCAATAATATATATGGCTAATTTAGATATCTCAGGTGAACGTTTTTCATTTCCCAACAAATACAATTTTTGGCAGTTCCAAACTAATTTTTTTTTCTTCTATTTACCACCACCAAGGTTGCAGAAGCCAGCAAGAGAGTTTGGACATCTGGCTGCATTGAGATTGTGCGCTCGTGGGCTGAAAGGAACTTGTACACGATTGCAGGAGTCGCTTTAGGAATAGCACTTTCTCAGTTACTAGTTATATATCTGGCCAAAACCTTAGAGGGGCAGATAGAACTGCAGAAGTCCCGTTGGCACACATGAAACTCGTCGGGTAAACAGATTGTAGTCCGGTGGCGAGGGGAGGACAGTCCCTCTAGACTGAGACTGCTCTAGATGGCCAGCATCGATGAATTGCTTTCCTTAACAAGACTATTTATTGTATTTGTGCGTGTCTTTTAGTGGCCCAGTTTCCTGTCTGTTGAGAATTGTTCTGAATCAATCATAAAATCCCTGGTTTAATTACTAATACCAACAGTTAAATGCTTAATTTTTTTTTCGAAATAATAAATTTTATCTCATAAAAAGTCACGGTTAATTCAAAAAATATTTTTTTTCATTTCTAGAACATTGGTTACTTATCTGATTTCATTTAATAATAATGAAAACATTTTTAGTTATCTCTCCAATTAACTTTCAAAAATATGAACAGATTTTGATGTCAACTCATTTGATAATGCATCTTAAATGCATGTTAAAGATTAATAATTTTTAAAAGCTCAATTGTCAAAAGTATATTCAATTCTAATTTCTTATAGATTGATTTTTTCATACATTTAGGAGTTTCTCCGCATTTTGTAGGTATATTTATTTAAGATCAACTACTGTGCTTCATTTCAAGAAAATATAAGTAAATGTTATATTAGCAAAGAAGAAATATAATATGTAAATTAAGATGTCTGAGCATGGGTCTTGATTCAAAACAGTACTCTACTGATAGTTTAGACAAGTAATTTTGTAAATGTTCTTTGTTCAAATAACTATTTAGTGAGTGGTCATAATAAATTGTGCATTTTGAAACAAAAGTACTCAAATCGTACATGACTTGCGATGCTTGTGATATTTAGACTTGTGTATCGCCACTTTCGAGTGCTAGTTTATTTCAAATTGAATGTTGCCGATAGAAAAAAGTGTTTTATTACTGTGTCATGTAATACTTTATGTTTGGTGATCGCAAGACTTCGGCATGGTGGAAGATTCTCGGTTATAGAGAACCGCGTACCAATTTATCTTTTTGTGATTTTCAAGTTCTATAAAAAGATGTAAATAGGTAGATTATAGTATAGATATAATTTAGCCTAGAATTTTTATTGTTTCACTTTTCAGATGATTTTTCTACTTACCTAATTAGTAAGATAACAGCAATTTTATGTATGTATCAAGAAGAATTATAGATTAGCTTTCATATGATGTTTTTTCTTATGAAGAATGTCAACACTAAACACACCATTTTTATTTCACATATCACAGGATAACTATCTGTGCAGGTAACTTCTTAGTTATGTGTCCAATTTCTACTACCACGCCGAGTTAAGGGATCATTTTTGTAAATTTCTGGTAAAAAGAATTTTCCTAAAGTGATTTGAGTTCTGATTATTCCTTTACCGCCAATAAGTTATTATAAAAACTACCGAGAGAGTATTTTTAGTACTGATTGATAGGTGAGGTATTTTTAAATAGTTTGTGTTTTTAATGTGAACAATTAGAATAAGCATAAATGCTGAAAAACAATTATCTTGAGAGAATATCTCTAATAGTAATCAGAGAAATAAATACCAGTTCATTAATGGCCGTAACAAAATTAAAATGCCATATTAAACAATGCTCTTAATATTCTATTTATTTTATATTGTATAATATATCCACATGACAGCAAAGATTTTGATGTGCTTTATAAATTTCATGCTATTTTGCTCTCAAAAGGTAAAGTGAATCAAACATTTTAATAATTTACTTTTCTATAATTAGTATAATTGATAATTTTATTAGAAAAGGATTGTGCTTTTGACCAGCTATATGTAAATCGCTCACTGCATTCTTTATTTACAGTGTCTATATGGATGGTCGTGATCCATTTAACATGATTGATTTTAATTCAATTTAATTCAGTCTTGTTCATAAATGGATTCAGATTTTAAATCATCTTTTCAAGTTATATTTAAACTAAAAACCTTTAATTATGTAATGTATTTTTGATTTCCACACAAACGTATTAAACTGGCACTTTACCTTTATAGTGTCAAAATATTTGCATGCTATTTACTATGTAAATATATAATATAGTAATAATATTTGTAGTTGTTCTTTATTATTATTATGAATGAAAAAATACACCCATAAATTGTGTATTGGTCTGTGAATGCAGAAGTGAACTGTCGATATTTAAAAATTTCCAGATAAATTTCAAGGCTACAAAAATTATTATCAAATGTCTGATTAATAAATTTTTAACTCTTTGAAATTATTAATTTATAAGGATTCCAAATTTTATTATATAATATAAAACAATAGTCATATTTTTCATTACATCCCTAACGGAAAAAAAATTATGAAAAAATTGATGGACCTTTGACAATATTAATAAATTAATTTGATGGGTTTTCAGTAAATGCTAACTTCTTATTAGCCATATGCAATTTATTTAGAAATGAAAAACATTAAATACTATCTGTATTATTTTTTAAGATTTTGGGATCATACCATTGATTATATTCTTCTCAATATTAGTAAAGAATAATTTATGACTGATAGCATTTTGATTGCTCATTTTTACTCAAATTACATGGGCAATGTAATATGTACTGCCAATTAATTCAACATTTTTTTACGCCTTAGTAAATCAAAATAATGTAGCAAGTAATGGTTTATAAATAAGATAGCTTTTAACTGAACTTCAATATTGTAAAAATTATTATGATTATTGTAGACTTTAATGTCCTTTTTTGCATTTTTTATGATGTGTTTTCAACAAAAAATTGTATGATTATATCTTCCAAATGAAACCAACACAAAAATTAACAAATCCACAAACAATTTGAACATATAGGTATTAGCTTAAATTTGAAAAAGTATAACTACCTTTTGCTCAAAAATGAGTTTTAAAAAATATTTCTGTGGCAAATTATTAAATAAATTATTATATATTTCCATTCGCTTTATATAATCACAAATTTAAATAAATCTCTTATGCACTTAGAAATATACATTATTTCATCTGGTTTATAAAACCATTATAACATTTAGCGTTATAACAGTAATAGAGTCATGGAAAACATTAAACCATTAATAATCCTATAAAACTAATTGCATAAAAATCAGATGACACTTGAAGTGTTTGTGATATTTAAAAAATAAAATTGAAGATTTTTCAATTTAGTCTTTAAGTTAGTAGAATTTTATTTTTAACATTTTCTAGTAAATGAACTTGATTCTTCCAAATTATAATCTAAATGACATCTATTTCGTATTGATTTATCTGATACCATTCAAACTAATTGTTTAAGATTAGATTTTGTATTAGAAAATGAATTATCATGCTAATACAAACTACTTAGTAATGCATATTAATTCTTAAAATTATAATTACATTTGTTAAAACTTAAAAGTATATTTCTTTCTCAAGATTTCAAATTTTGAAGTTAAGTTACAAATGATTTATTTTGGCATTATATTTCAGTGATTACCAACATATGTTCCATAGGAAGGTTTTGAGTAGTCCATAAATGATTGCCTTTCAAAATTCGAAATAATTTTGTAATCTCGTATCTTGCATCTCTATATTTAATTTAAAAATTTACCTTCAACTCCTACAAACCATGTATAAGTATATATTAAAATAAACACGTATACACTAAACAAAACCCAAATGGCAAGTAATATTGTCAACAAATCTCAAACATATGCATAAGATATGCAATCAATCGTTTACATTTGTGATTGAATTCATGTGAAGATATCTCTAAGAAAATTCACCAACATTTTTAATTTGAAAGATAAAATTCTTGTATCATTAAATTGACAAGATAAATTGATACTGCTGATATTTTCAATTAAAAATGATTTGTATCCCCTAAAAAAATATATGTACACGGTAAGACATGTCCAAATGAATTCTTTCATGAAAACTTTTTTTTCTTAAACCAATCGGCGTCCAGTCCTACATTTTCGGATTGTTAAAAATCTACTAGATGGGAGAAACGAACCTGCATTCCCCAGATGTGAAGCATGTACGCTAACCTCTCGATTACTGGGTAATGTGTCGATGTCATCTGGCATGTATTCATATTGCGGAAATCCATATATTCCATTTTCGGAGCGGACATCTTTATACTGAGTACTCACGCGTCTCTTCTGAAGCAGACATTGTAGAAAAAATGTACACTAAACCTAGGCCTTCCTGGCACATATTCCATGGCAGAATCAGTTACCAAACGCTGTTATAGATAATTTATGTGACTAATACTGTTTTAAGATTCACTTTCCTTTTAACATTGATTGCATTTAATATTGTATTTCAGTGAGTACTGTAAAGATTTATGCATTAGCTCGATATCCTAATTTTCACATATTATTTTCATTAATTGATACAATTAAAGAATCATTTATGATAAACCCATTAATGTAAAAAGCTCACAATCTAAACTGTATAAATTTTTAGATTAAATTTAACTGAATAATTTTTAGCAACATGAAAACTATTTCTAATCTAGGTTGACTACAATATTATTTTTATTTGTATGCTATTAATAAAAATTAATTCTAGATTATCATAATAACTATTGGTAGATGTTTACTTTAACCTTTCAACTGCCATTCGCAAACTACATGGTCTAGCCTTGTACGCCAATGATTTTCGAGATATTAAAGCAAGAAAGAAAAATGATTTGACTAACAAAATTTGAGACCCACAGATGTTTAGTATGACCTTGTATACATACGTGCCACGGGTATGCATTTTGCGGGGCAGTTTATGAGTGTTCATTGATTTCTTGTTAGGGTTGGCACAACACTTTATGTCTATATAATTTTAAAATATTTTTTTATTTTTATAAAAAGATTATTTCATTCTTACTCTATATTAACACGATACTTATTAAATTAACTGTTTAATTTTTCACTTACGATTTCTGTGCGATTTGTCGATATATGACATTGACAAAACTATTTTTCAGACCTCTAATATTGTAGATTTAGTAAGAAAAATTGTTCCGAGACATTGGCGTATAGGGAACGTCATCGCTCGACTCACCGGTGAGTTGTTGGCGTGCATCGGGTTAATTATATAGTACTGTATATTTGTAATGGTGATTAAATCAATGATTGGAAATATTGATTTTAAAAATTATTACTTATGATTTACTCTATATTTATAATATTAAATTTATCTACTTTCAACAAAAAAATACATATTTAGTGTAAGTATTTGAGTTGTTTTTCATGATACTCCATGTGGTCCATTCAATGATTTTTTTTTACCAGAGATTCATATTCGGAGTTGGTAACATTGAATCATCCTTTGTGCTTCACTTAACAAATTCATTTGAATGATTGTTAAGTATAAACTAATATGTATGTTTTTTTTAAATATATTTTCGAATACCCATCATATAATTAAATAGATACCTCCTCACCATGTTTTTATCAAAAATACAAATAGAATATTATGTGATTTGATTAAAAAAACAGATAATTTAAGCAATACTTTTTAAATTATTCATCACATTAACCTCTAAGTAACATGCATTTTAAATGTATCATTAAGTGCACTAAACAATTTCTTGCACTTATTGTCTATTTAGTAGGTATAAATATCTCGATACCTTGTTAAATCGCCAACTTGTATTATGCTGATATTAATATTAAAAATTATGGTGAGGTTTGTCATTTATTAATAGTGAAAGAAAATCAACTTTACCCTCGTATGTATCACTTTAAAACCTTTTCACACTATATTCACCATTCTGTCTTAAGTCTTACTACTTGTGGCATGCCATGCTTTTTTTCAAGCCAAAAATTATATACCCTTTAGAGGGATTCAATCGGTTTGCAGAAATCAAATTTTACCATACAAGTAATAGTCAACACTCATTTTAAATTATGTGGACTGTAGAAAAGGAAAATAATGTAACCCTCAGTTTTTTCAAAATAGGTTTTTTTTCAATAATCACAATGTAGATAACTTACTGCACGCTTTATCAAAAGAATATATACTACAAAACTTATTAAAATCCACCTACATACCAGTTTGAGAAAATAAAAGACTTGTGTTAGTCTATGCGCACTTCAAGGTTGTGTCTATTCAATTTTATGACTGCCTGAAAATCATTGAAAAGATGTTTTTTGTGTATCCTGTAAAATTTGGTTTGTGTGGGTTATGTCCTTTTTCCTTTCCACAGTCGATGTTAATTAATAATTTTAAGCACTTAAATTTTTGTTGAATTTTGAAAATTTCACCCACTGTATTATTTCTTGCGGAAGAATTCACACTTCATGTTGCGTGTTTCTTCAGATTATGTTAAAAAGATGTATAAAATTATTTTTATCTGGTATTTCAATATCAGTGTTATAAAAAACAAATACAGCTTAATTCCTGTTCAATAAAGTCAATGGTCACATTGACAACTGTTTGATGAAAACAATGTAAAACAACCAAAAAACATTTTCATATTTAAGAACAATAAAATTCAGAGTATGTATGGAGGTATTTGATAGCAACGATTGTTTGTGTTTTCAATATTTTAGTTCCCACCACTGATTTATACCTCCTATTAAATTTTGACCAATTTTTACAATATATGGGTGCCATTTTGTAACATAATACATGTAAATCCTTTAGGCAGAATAACACAAGCTACTCATTATATTAATTGGTATTGAGTCCCATACAAATGGTTAAAAGGATGCTATTTTTTTTAAATAATTAGACTTCACAAAAAATTTTATTTTGTTTCATTTGTAGTATGTTACTGTTTTTTAAAAATGTATTTTAAAATATAATATAAAAAATCACCCTGCAAATAGACTGACAATACTTACCTATTTTTAAACATACAAAGTTTGAAAATCATGGGTGGTTAATTCTAGAAACACATTTCAGTATGTATATTTATTTTGGTAACAATACATGATTAATGAAAATTTATAATAAAATTCAGTCTTACCATTTTAAAGGAGTTCAAAGCAATTGCCATTTCATGTAATAAATGTTATATGGTTAAAATCCAATATTGATCTTTTGTTAATTGGTATGTACTGTTATGTTGCATTTATGTTGATTGTATGATTAGTCCTATTTTTAATTAAATTTTACTAAATGAGACGTGGATAAGTGTATTTATATATGTATAAAATTTTCTTTTGTCAGGATATAAGTAATAAATTTAATGTGTATCATAAAAAACATGTTTCATTTCTTGCGTCCTTCTATGTGTGATTTATTCAAGTTCAGGTACTTCAGCATGGTTATTCACTTTCTTGTTGGTTTTTAAAGCAATTTTAAGTGAATATGAACACATATCGCTGATATAATGCGAAAGATCCACACGTGCAAAAATCTTGATTTTGAGTTTAAAATGCATTCTCGTATTTATCTAATTTCATTGTTGTTACATGTTTCTTCACAATAATAACAAATTCAATGTCTTTTAAGTGTAAACCAACACGCATTTAGCAATACGGTTATTTTACTCGCATATTTATAAAAAAAACAACAAACACTTTTATACTGATTATAAAAAAGCTCCAGTGTATTCTTATTTGAGAAATATTTTTAAAAATTGTCAAAACCTCACTGTTTTCTGAAAACATGATAGATGCAGATACGTTTCTTTTGCATTACATGAGCAATTTATTACGCATAATAAATTAAATTATTGAAGAATAACGTAAATTTGTGAGGAAGTCTGTTTTTAATTGCAGTGTTTAAAAATCACATTTCATACAAATTTGGAACTGTTCACATCACTTACTTGGTATCTTGGACATGTTATGCTAGTACAATATTTACTTTTACATCAAATAGGTATTTATAGTTCTATGAATGTAAATAGTATACTGATGGCTTAATCTGCAAACTAGCCAACTCCACCTATGGTTGAAAAACCAATTTTAATGTAATTTTTTCAGCTTCAATTGTTCTATTGCACACAAAATTCACAAAAAAAAATGAAATATGTGAAATACAACAGGCAACTGCCAACAGTAACATACTAATTCACAAAGGTTTTTTGTTGATCCTGAATATATAACACAGATGGAGTTGGCTGGTGTGCAGATTAACCCATCAATATATACAAAATATCTTTATTTAAACATCTATTATACTGCTGATTTCACACAAAACTGCTAATTGAATTTTGTTTAGTGAAATTTATACAGGGGCATGAAATTCATTTCACATTTAAAATTGTATTACAATACAAAGTGTCAGTAATTTTGGAGGAAAAAAGATGTTTTAAAAATCATGATAGTGAATTTAGAACTCATTTATATGTACAGTCAAATTCATACTAAATATGATTAATCTCGTTTGCTGTTAACCCTGAGCAAAAGTTATATAGAAATGATTACAGTGTTTTATACTTGTCTATAAAATTTATATTTAAACCAGTTTTGTCAAATTAGATACTTTCATCTGCAATTTGTTTCTTAACTAAAGTAACATAATTTAACAGATGAACGATGTGAGGATAAACATTTTCATACATTATAGCTTTAAAAATATTTTTTCGTTCTAATTATAGCATATTATTTATCAATCGCAACGAGTGAATAATCATATATCATTGAATTTATTCAGATTGTAAAGTGGTATTAGTATGTCACCAAGTATATAGCCAAGATTATCGTGCGCGCTTTGGTATCGGGGACATCATGGGTTGAAGTCCATAAATATACATAATTTATTTTTTTAATATAAAAATGCAAGAATAGATGCCATATAGGTTGAACAATCAGCTGATAACTAATCGTTGCGAAAGAGAATCTCGAGATACATCCTTATATTGTAAAGATCTATACGGTACTGATTCGAAGTGGATATACTAAAGTTATAATATATATATCCAATGTTTAGAATCCCTGAGAATTAACACATTTGGTGTTATTTCTTGGTATAGAATTGTTACCTGAAATTTAAAAGCATTTCACAAACTTTCAACCAGTTTTCACCTTAATTAAGTGCACGGTTCATCAAATACTTTCCAGAGACCTTAATTACACCCCATTAATGTAACCAACTTATCATTGCATATATTATGAGTATTGCCAAACTGACTGACTGAAGCTGATGGGTTAAATTTTGCAAAATATGAATGTGAAGTCATTTAAGCAAATTGTTTGAAGCTATACTGAAGATGGTGTACATTAAATTACAAGTTAAAATAATTATTTTAGTGATATCTGTGATTCTGTGCACATATTGTATTGTTGATATAATAGATACTAATAAACGAGAGATAAAAAACAATATCAGACTCAACGAATTGACATCAAATTTGTCAATATTAACCAAAAGTTATCTTAAATATGGTAGGTTTTTTTTTCTGATGGGATTTAACTGCAACCGAAAGTAGATAGCTAGAGCTCTATATATTGTGTGGACGCTCTTGAGACTATTAATATATTTCTGAATAATATAGAAATTGATCTGTAACAACAGCACTATTATACATACATGTTCATAACATAATACATAATTTAAAAATAACTGTAGAGTGAAGTAAATCTTTCACGTGAAAACAAAGTAATAATATTTAGTAAAGATTTGTTATCATTTTTACTGAATTCTGTACTGAACTGTATTCACTAACATGGCTGCAAATGTCCATATGTTACTAGAAATTGTAATTGTACTGTAATAACACAATTTTCTTCCAATGGATTTGATTGTATTCCGAAAATGTATTTATTATTTTAGATGATATTACTGCAATGGCTGATTATGAAATACGAGCCTCTGCTATTGAGAATCGAGAAGTTCAGGCCAACAATTGGCAAAAATCATTGCAGCAGTACTTAACGAGAGGACAACACTCAAGAAAAGTATCAGATAAGAAAATGGCCATTTCACGAATCGAAGACTTAGTTTTCATATTAGGAATTATGAAAAATGATACGAACGCATATGTTGGAGACGGCAGATTCGCAAAAGCCAAAGAATTGTATGACATGTTAACAGTTAAAAGAGTCAAAGAAGAAGAAGAGAAAAGGAAATATAAGTTGAAATTGAAGATAAGCCAAATTCAAGATAAATTGGCTAAAAAATCATTTAAACCCCCAGCCTATGAGTTTACAACTTATAGCTGATGTATAGTACATACTGAATAATAAATTTTATTTCATTTTGTGAAAATGTATGCACATGGAAAAAAAATGAAGTGCATGTTATAAAATTACAGATTGCTTGACATTTCCACATGGAATTACTGTCCTCTGTAACATAAAGTTTTGGATTTGATTATGTTTATACATTTTAACTGTTGACATTAACGTAGATAATACCATATAGAATGAATTTGTGGTGTTAAGTGTTGTTGCCATATGTAAGGTATACTTAAACATATAGTGACAGTGAAGTAAGAAATAAGAAGAATTTTAGCTTTTTGTATGTAATCTTTAATACAAGTCTTTTTTCCAAACATTAAAATGAGTGAACAATTTATCAAGTTATATCAAACGCATTAATAAGAACATATATAAAATTGTGAATTAAATTTAAATTTACAAACATACACGTGTATATGTGACTTCTTTTCCTTAAAATATTTTTTATAAATGCAGAAATAAAATTTCTATAAAGAGCACTTTATTGAGTAGTATAAGCCCAAATGGCAAACTACAAGATAGATGAAAAATAATATGTACGATTGTTTCTTCACAAAAAAATATATTTTATAATATCTTGATTATTTTTTTTAGATTAATTTTACATTCGATAGTGAAATTAATTTAGAAAAACTATTAGATTCATTGAAGATATAAAAATACATTTACTTTTGTTACATAAATTTTACCATATACTTTATGAATTATAATATTACCCCATTATATTATACAATTATAAAATTGAACATCATAAGTTAATTATTGTACACCTATGGTTTATAAGCAACCACAGGGTTATTAATTTCGCCAAGCAATTCAATGATGCTATTGACTTCAAATCCTGGCCTCAAGAACTCAGGCGGATTTCGGTGGGCCCCAACTCCAGCAGGAGTGCCAGTAAGAATTATGTCTCCTGGTAGTAAAGTGAACAATCTGTAATACAAACACAAAAAGGATTGCGATAAAAAATTTCCAGAATTTATAGATTTATTTGTTACCACAAATTGATAACCATAGATGAGAAAAGTTTACTCTTGAGTTTTTGATAATATTATACTAAATGCCTGGTACGTTTACAGTTCAGTATTTGACTTAAATAATTTTGCAAGCTTCGTTAAATTTTATGAAAGAATATAAAATTTTTTGTTATTTAAAAAATTCATTTCTGTCTCAGAGAAAAGCAGTAAAAATAAGAATAAAAATGAAATTTTAAATCTTACGATGACAAACGGTTAATGACATCATCAATGCGGCAAATCAATTCATCGGTATTACCAGACTGCTTCAGCACTTTGTTGATGGAACACGAAACAGAGAGTTTGTGGGGATCTGGTACTTCATCTTTTGTGACCAATGCTGGACCCATCGGACAGAATGTATCCATAGACTATTTGAAAAATAAAAAACAAGTTAAAATGTTATTTTGTTTACAGTTTGTTGAAAGTTATCTATCAACACATACATACGTAAAAATATGTAAACATGTTACAAATTATTACAACATGCAATAAGGATTTAGATTAATAATTATTTTTATAGAGTATTATCAGATTAGATCCTAACATATATAATCAATAAATTGCAATAAATAAAATAAATATTGCAGGTGAACACCTATAGTTAAAGGTAACTAACAGTTTGCTTATACAATTTAGAGTGATTTATAATGTTGACATGTTTCATTATCACATTAACAATATTTTATTACAAACCTTCCCCAATAGAAACTGGCCTCCATTTCGCTTCTTTTGCCAATCCCTAGCACTTAGGTCTTGTGCGACACAGTATCCAGCTACATAATCTAATGCCTTTTCTTTTGGCACATCTCTGGCTTCAGTTCCAATTATCACAGCCAATTCCACCTCCCAATCTACACTCTGGAATAAAAATTACAACATGTAAATATTAATAAGGGCCAATGACAAAAAGATGTACTTTATTAAATTTAAAACATTGCAAAAATAACTTTATGTTTGGACTTCCGTTACTCATAATCTGTGTGATGTTATTATTGGCTTGGTATTCTTTCTGACTTATGATCCACATTATTTCAAAGTAATTTATCACCTCTAAAAGTTACATTTTCAATTGTGGTAAAAGTAAGTTGAATATGTCAAATAAAAAGGGATGAAGCTTGTATATTTAACAGTAGCAAGTATCAAACATTGAAATTAGAGTATTGACATAATTTCGGTGTGAGTAGCAATTAATTTATAACATTTGCTTCTCTCATATTATTGGTATTGAAAATAACAGTGTGACTCAATATTAATTGTAGATTGAATCGAGTCTCACTAGAAAAAAAGCTATACTGAACCTGAGTTATATTCTCCCTCAACTGAATTGCATCATTCGGTCCAATGATACAACTTGGGAATTTACTAAAGAACATGGGTTCTGTTGGTATGGCTAAGTTTTGTTCCATACAATGCCCTCTGAAATAATATGAATAAGATCGATACACAAACAATAATTTGTTACTGTGACCGTTTGATTATTATAAAATTTACTTTTCGTTTCGCTTCTATCCATTTTTTCTCCAAAGCAGAACATATGAATGTAAACATTTTGGAGAATTAATTTAAAAAAATATTTTCCCTGGTTCAAAATTCAATGCGCCCATATACACTGAAGCATAATGACCAACAATAGTTGATAAACAATCTTCAATCATATTTTAATAGAATCTTCCACAGAAACAACTCCAAAAATAATAATTATATACTTGAGATAAGAGAAAAAAATATAAGTAATGATAACAGAATAAAAATAAATATTGATCAATTCAACCAAGTTAAAAATGTGATAACAGTAAAATAAAATAAGCACAAAATGAATACTTGGAATTACTTTTGAGTAATTAACCCATAAAGAAGAACAGACGTAATCCTGGGTCTAACAAGGGTCTGGGAAGTGGTATTTCTTCTTAAAATATAGACCGTTTCAATAACTATAAGATGTTTTAAAAGACATTTTTGAAAAAGTTAGGATATTGTTATATATACCAACCGACATGTATCAAAATGAAATGTGCTATGAAAAAACTCACTCGTCAAAGGGTTAATTCACTTCCTATTATATTAAAGTAGTTTGTGACAGTCAAATTTTTAAAAAGTCAAAAAAGTTGTATTTATTTATATTATATCTACACCATATTCACTCTGAAAGTGGAGCGTATAAATCTACACAGTGTGAATATATGCCTTGACAGATTATTTTTCACAAAAATTATTTGTCAGACAATTACTCAACCCAATGGGCACCCATTCCTGCATTTCTAAAAGTCTGAGAGATGTGGGAATCGAGCCCGCATTCCGCGGATCGCAAGGCGCACACACTAATCGCTACGCTACGGGGATACATTATATTCTATAAATTGAAACTCTCAGAAAGAAACCAACATCTGATAATTCAAGTTGATCATTGTATTATAATAGCATTAAGTATTATAATATTTATATAATTTTACAAGTATAATATTATATGGAACATGATAATAAATGACATAATTATGAAAGTTTTCTAAATATTTTCAATGACGGAACACCCACAATGTACAAAAATGGGTTAAAATTAAGCACAACGTCCGCGCTTTCGGAAAGATGTCTGAAGTTAGCAGCACAAAACGCT
>JAGVSQ010002498.1:7657-24489 GCA_022683975.1 Rhyacophila evoluta | reverse complement strand
TCGAAACAAAAAGGGACCCGGGCAACGCCGGGTACTGATCAGCTAGTAACTTATATAGTAAGTATTAAAGTAAAAGAAAAAAACCAAATTAAATATTATATTATATTGTTTGTTTTCTTCAACATTTAAATAAACTGACGATTCGATGCGCTTTATATGTAGCTGTTTTGATGCAGCTGCAATCTGAGTGGCATAGTAGATTAATCTAAAATTTTGACTAGATTTTCTTCGTTAAAAGCTCATTATGTACTCCCAATATTTTTTTGATAACTTGAATACCCATGTTACCAAACCCTTCTCCACCAATTCCATGATAAATTTTAATTGTCTTTTCGTATTCGTCTTCTATTTGTGTTACAACATTTTCTTCAGTGACAACTTCTGGCTACATTTTTTGCCAGCAAGCATTTCAAGTAGATTTTTTTATTTATTGTGTATGAATTAAGTCAAATATGACGAATGTAATATTTTTGTGATGGCGTAAATAGTCTAGAAGTATCCAAATAAGACATATTAATTCCTTTTTAATTATTTTTTTTCTTCTAAAACCGTGTTAAAAAAGAATATTTAACAATACACCAACCGTATTATATCGAAACCGTATTATACAGTACTTCTACAAGTCCGGGTGTATATAACTCTATACAAAATTTAAATTAATTTTTAATATAAATTACGTTTATGATTTCGTTCAAGAGTTAGGAAAAGTGTGTCTGATAGAATGCTGTCATATATTATTTAAACGTACGATTTCATTTTATATCACTGTTTTATATTTTTATAGATTTTGTAATTCAATGATAAAATATATAATATAAATGATAATTTAAACATTATCATTGACATACATAATTATATATATCATATGAGGAGGCTATTTCCAACGTGAACTTAATCCGTTATGTAGAGGAAAAGATTTTTAATAAGTATTTTTTGTATAAAAAAAATATTTAACACGCAAATCAGTGAAAAAAATCAATTTCAAAAATATTGAAAACGAATAATCAACACTAAATCATGTAATTTGGTCATTTGTCTAAAATTTAGACATAGTGAAATAAGTAAACATTGGATATACCCCTTTTATATTACGCGAGAAGTAAAGATGGTGAGATATAAAACAATACTAAGATACACTAATTTTTACAGTAAAAATTAGTTTCTATCGCATCGCATAGAATAAAACTTTTATACGAGACGGTGTACCAATTTTTTGTTCTACTTATAATAAGGGTAGTTTGGAAATAAGTGCTTTTTGGTAAAAGTATGCCTGTTTACGTGAATGTACTTTTGTTAATTTGTGCCATTTAAAAGTAACTCGTACTAGAAAAGGTAATAACAAATTTACTGCATTTAACAATTAGACGTGTAATAAGTTTCTTCAATTATGCTGTTTAATTATATCGAGAGATTTAATCAAAAAAGGGTCGACGCAATATTTCGAAATGAGTGTTATTAAAATGTAAGCCGAGCCTTGGGACACATTCAAATATATCGTTGTTGTTCCACAAACGGTAATTTTCCATATTGTTCACATGCTTTTACTCTAGTACACCAATGCTTCTCAAACGTTCAACTTGCATTCAACCATGTTTCAATTTGATTCGTTTTATGACATGCTATTTTTTTAGTGCTATGTCTACTGTGTCGTTTATTAAAAAACACAGAGTCGACATTAATAGTACAGTCGGAATTATTAAAACGTCAATATAAAAACACTAATAACGGGGTTTCAAATGCGTACAATCTTTGTGTTCACATATAACAGATTATTATTTTTCAATAAAATGGTCGATTCTTAATTAACAGTCAATGCACTGTTTTATCAGTGATTCATATGCCTTTTCATTAGTTTTTTTTTGTTTTCTAAATAACTGAACACTTAATATCCCAGAGACTTGTTGATTTTTGCGGCAAAAAATAAAAAAAACCAATTTTTTTATTTTTAAATTCTTTGAAAATAGCAGAATTACAAATCTATTTGGTAGAATTCTTTTTCAAAACGGATACATTTTGTCATAAGAAAAATTAGGTCTGTAATTTTCTAAATTGTAGTTTTGTTTGAAGATTTTAAAATTTAATCGATACAAATGCAAGGTATATTGTAATGGATTATATAAAGTTGATTACCAATTAAATGGCAATATGTGACGTTAATAAATTCAGTTTTAATAAATTTGTAATACTTGAAAAAGCCCCCACAATACAAGATAGATATCCACAATTTAAAGACACCTCAAGACAGATTATTTCCCCCGAGAATTGGTCACCAATCAACTGTTCAATCCAATGAGCATCCAGTTCTGCATTCTTAGATTTTATAAATCCGCCAGTTGTGACAATCGAACTTACGTTCCGCAGATAGAAGGCGTGCCCGTTAACCTCAAAGATATCGGGGAAATATTTATGATCTTTAAGTTAGTTGGTTATCGATGAAATGATATTATATAACGTTAATAAATTAATTTTATTGCTTCTGTAATGACCGTAAAGAGTTAAATATCAAAACTAAACATATAAAATAGAATTGAAATTAATTTCTGTTATTCAATAATTTTGTTATAAGGAATAAATAAAGTTTAATTAAAGTAGATCGCGTCCCCCAATTTTGCATAAAGTGAATGTATTACACAAACATACATTTCATTATGTTTCCTTAGAATACGACGAGAATCTACACAATAATAGCTACAGCATCTTGGCAATTAAAAAGTGTTTGCGAGAGAGGGCCCTTTGTGTTGTTTCTTAATTGTGTTATACTGAAATATCTTATTTCAACACTGTTAATTGCTATAATAAATTACAATAGTATAGGTGGTTTTTGAAAATTAATATTACACGCAGAACTTTGTACGGTGTACCATGGAAAACTAATGACATTAATAATTGATAATACACGTAAACTTCTTATTAAATTTTGCAAACAAACATTATAACTTCCTCCTTGCGTCATCTATCAAAAGGTGATGGCGATAATCAAGCCCTGCTATTTCTATATCAAACTTTGTGGAGCATATGAATACCACGTGCCACACCTTGACTACTATGTCACAAGCCAGAAACTTTGTACAATATCTTCCCAATTAACGCGAGCTTACAAACAATTACTTAGGAAAATAAATAGTGGAGCCTTTAATATAATAATTGTGAAATTGTTGATTATTAAATGGACCTAAATATAATTAATGGTTTTTACTTTATAGAGTCGGCTAATTTATAATTTTATTTAAAGCAAATTCTAACTGTATTCTAATGGCTATTTAATAAAAACTGACTACTTAGCTTTGAAACGTGTTATTGAGAAAAATGTATAATTATTCTGGATGGATAAAAGTGTAATTAAATAAGGTTGTAGAATTTTTGGAAAAGAATTATTCAATTCAAACTGAAAAAAGCATGTAACGTTAAATAGAAGATTCAAAGTAAATGGAAGCTTTGGATGAACACGACGCTATTATAAATTTTGTTTAATGATAGACTTTAGTAGAGAATTGTCATAGTGGTTTTTACGTTTTAATTCTAAAAATGAAGTAATCTTTTTAATTAGAATTTCAGTGGGCACACCATTATCAAGACAAACTATAAATGTTCTGCATTATCATATATATTATATAATATAATAAATTATTTATTCTTTATACTGTTAGGTTCAACTATAAAGAGAACTATACCATCATGCGCGTCTACTCGGGAATCTCCCGAAAGCATTTAATTAGTGGACGGAGTCTCATAAGAGACAAACATAGCTAAGTGTGACCAGTTAGTTAAGTAATACTTGAACCATCATAGAGTTAGACACCACCTATTAAAGCAAACTAATATAATTCTAAAGAAATGATAATATGCAACAAGTATGTTTGTTTTTTTAGTACATTGAATCCGTGATTGGACGTTGGAGGTCATAAAAACTTTATAAAAAAAGATGATTTCAGAAATAATATTTTTGCAATCAATATCTTTTGCTTCTTGTAAAGCAATTTCAAAGTTTTTATTATTTAACCTGCGAATACATGTAAATGATACAATTGAGTATTGATTAGATAGCTCAGTCAAATACTGCAAGAAAATTTCTTTTACATGTAAATTGTGTTCAGAATTTCATATTGTGTACTGGCTCATACTTATTTTCTTTTATGATTTTTTTTTCATAAGCTGCGTTTTTGATTATGATAGCAATGTACATGGGTAAGCATGAGCATACAAAAAGCTGATAGCATAATTAATAACATAAAGTAACACGTTAGTATAATATAGATGCCATTCATTATGTCTCCCTGACAGCGTAGAGGTTATCGTGCGCGCCTAGCAATCCGGGTGAATGAGGGATCGATTTCCATATATATCGGTTTAAAAAAAATACAAAAATGCTGGACTGGATGCCGAATGGGTTGAGAAATTATTTCATAAACAATACTCGTGAAAAAAATTTTCAAGATATCTTCAAATTTTGGAGATTCATACACTCCTTTTTCGGAGTGGATATATTCCCACTGAGTAGACCCATACGCTCTAAGGTCGGGTCCCGACAGAAGCGAACGAAGGCAGAATCCTAGCATTTGTTTGTTTTAATGTCCTGTTATCCATACACATTGGACCGAGCATTCGCTTATAAGCGTTCGTTCGCTTCTGTCTGGACCGGGTCTAATATGGGAGCAAAAATGGTATAAAAATAAAAAAATAATTATGCTGCTATAAAAATTAGGGGTTTTTTAATGTGAGTCAGCGAGCATAGGTAGAACGAAGACCCTTTGATTTATGTTAGGAATATTTTTATGTTCTAGGTCGCTTAAAGAAATAATAAAAAAAACTTATTAAAATGCCGAATATCATTTACATAGTTGGTCTATATGTAGAAATATTTATAGTGTGTAACCTTTGCCCATGTTGTCAAACCCTTCTCAGGTAAAGTACTAATGCAATTGCTATGTTGACGTTATATGTTCACCTACGAGATTAAAAATAATTTGAACCTTTTTCAATTTTTTAAACATCTTGGAGGCTTCATCCCCTACTCTCTTCATTTGACAACCCCCGTGAAGGGGCAAATACACATACCATCACGAAGTTAAAACAGATTTCCGGTTAATATATTTAACCCTTCAACTGGTACCACTTTTTTCAAAATCCTATCGAGAAATGCTACCAATATTAAGTAGTTTTGAAAAAAACGTTCCGCTTTATTTTCAATATACTATTTTATATTTTTTTTGCACCATAGAAGATATTAAATGCTAAGACGAAAAATGATCACTGCTAGTTTTTTCTGTTCTTATAAAAAACCACGACATTAAAATAAATAATAAATAATGTGCCATATTATCAAATCATAACATATTATTAATAAAATGAATTTAAAAAAAACACTAATCCATATTTTGGCGTAAATTTAATTCAAAGTACGAAGTAGGTTGACGTATTAAAATTCTTATATTTAATTGTATTTTTTAAATAAAATGACAAATAAACACTATTGATTGAGTCAACATTTACTTGATAATGCTCAATTTAAAAACATTTTTATGATACAGGTTAATTAGTGTTGATATCGCCATTATTACGATTCTAGTTATAAATGCTAAATACCGTTTCGTAAACAGATAAGGAGCGACAATGCTTTTTCTTCTTCCCAACCAGGCGTGCAACTTCCTATGTGCGCATGCGTACAACAGTCAAACACCACGCCACTGGCGCAATGAAGCGCACAGTTCCACAAACAGATTTTTTGTATCTTTTCATAAACTGACGGATGGCTATTGACATTAAGCTCAAGGATTATACACAGTTCAAATATAATGAAAGAATTGAAGAAAAAAAGATTCATCATTTTAAATGTTATTAATAATGGCAAGTAGAAAGAAGGAGAGCTCCAGTTAAACAGTACCTATACGCAAGTCACCATTATGCAAGATGCAAAATAATATATAAAAATAACTTATTGATACATAAAATTGAAGCCATTTTTGTTAAAACCGTTTTGTTTTGTGGAAATGTAATGCATAACGTTTTGTACAATATTAGAACGATAGTAGTATCGGATAATATCATTATATGTATGCACTGGTTGCCTCCAACATTGATTCATTTCATTGACAAATTAATTCTTATGGTAACCAAAAATATTTTTTTGTGCCCACCGAAATATATAACAAAATATGCCATAAATAAATATCTTGTTAGGGATTCAATTATAGACTGTAGAAACGTTGAAATAAATATATTATGATAGTCGTGTCAAAACCAAAATTACTGTTAAAGATAATAATAATTAAATACAATATGTATTTTGAATCAACGTAAACAACATCAGACTCATATAATTATCTGGCTTTGTTAGTTAAATATAGTGTCTAATATTAGATGTATTCGTCTGGTTATGAAAGATTAGCGAATCTATATGATATTATCAGATATCAAAAATGTTAGCTATGAATCAGAAATTTTGTAGCTATATATTGTAATAAATAGTTTTTCATTATAATAAATGGGCAAATTTATGTTGTTAATTAAGGAAATTACGATATAATCTAATTAATCGAAAGATTTTCTAGAAAGAATAACGCTGAATTGTATATTTATAGCTAAAGTTTTGCCGTACCCACAGAAAGCTTTTGTCTTCATTAATATTTTAATAGAGTTGGGTAAATTTCGAAATGTATTTGTACTTTCGCTAACTATGGAGATATAACGAGAGTTAGCTTATTTTGAGTCATTTCGTAATGAAATGATTATAGAAATTTCGTCGCTAACGTTATTATGCGCGGAATTTTAATATGGGGGTCTCATATTAACTGACATGAATTTATAATTTAATTAACCTCAACTTCTTGGGAAGCACTTATAACTTGATACTTGATCTCAACTTCAGATAATAAGTCCCAAACTTCCAACAACTTGTATCATTTACTTACTATTATTCCATTATATTTCATGAGTGCCATTTTGACCGTGCGAAAACACGGGGATTTTCAGGATCATACCAAGGCATTAAAAAGCACTGCAGAGCCTCCTCATCATTTCTCTGCTCGGCCTTTATCTAGTCAAACAAAAATCGGTATTAAATTTTTTTTTTTTCAAATATCTATCGAAAAATTATTAACCAATAAAATTATCCAATCATTGAGAAGTAAAATTATAATATTTTTTATGAAAATTAATTGTTTCTCAAACAATTGCTCAATCCAATAGGCATCCGATCCGATTTAAAATCCGACAAATGGGGAATTTAGCCCGCATTCCCCGAATTGCTAGGCGCGTATGCTACCAACTACGGTAGACAAATTTCTGGTGAAAAATATTCTGTCAAGACGTGTTCACATTGCAGAGATCCATATATAGTGGGTCTCTTCACACTGTGTATATCCATATGATCCACTTTGGGAGCAAACATGGTATAAACAATATAATATAATAATAATACATAATGAATGTACATTTAAGAAAGAATCATTTTTATAAATATGTTACATTGAATAACTAAACATAATTAGTCATAAAAAATATAATCAAACATTGTATTTTTATTGAATTGGGAAAATAGCAGCTATTATCAAACTTGTTGGTATTTACCAAAAGATGGGTTGTGGATGCCTCCGTAGAACCCGGAAATACTTTATGAATTATTCAACCAATATACATTTTGACAATGAAAAGATTCATATACTCCAATTCTGGAGTTTCTCATTATTGATTCCCCACGTTTTGAAGCGGATATGTAAAATAGTATACTTAAAGTTTTTAGCACATGATTTTTTCAAAGATAAACATATTGGTTATTCATATCTTATGACTAAATATGTTAAAACTAATCTCAAAACTGTGACTTTGTGTTTTAAATAATTGCGTATTTACGCTGGAAAATGTTTCCAGTAAAATCAATTGACCAAATTAAATAAATGTAAACATTTTATGAATATATTGCTTGTTACGACAAAGTCTTAATTCAGCCCTGGCTCTATTTTCTTGTTAATAATATTGGAAGCTAATATCACGACCGCGTTAAAGTAATTACGATGCGTACAGCAGGCAGTTAACAAAATATAGCCAGTAAATTATGTTGGTGGCCCAAGATATAACAAATAACATGTTGCATAGCAATTTCATGGATCCAATTCTATTACACATAATACAATAATGGCGTCCGACCTCGGGTGACAAGATTAGAAACAGATATTTAATGGTTTTCAGTTATGAGGTAAGATACCAACACTTACGTAAGATTCACACCATGCACCACTACACCTTAATATTTTCAACTCGGCGTTAGTCAGTGTTGCCAACTATTATAAACTACAAGTGCTACAAAAAATAAAAAATAAGCAATCTATTTCTAGATCTAAATACTTGTTGCGTAAAACTATAAAATAGTATAATTAATCGTAACTATTATAGATTAGTCATAATTTGACGGATATATGCAGAATAATCCAACATTTTTTTTAATTGATTTGAAAAATTAATTGAGAATATATATGCTTTCATTTATGGATACGCGAAAAATCAGCCGATAGAAAAAAATCTCTGGGTAGTAATCTTGATCTATTTAATATCATATTTAAAAAATTGTATTTAGCCAATTGCATATTTTCTCAAAATGGCATAGCTACACATTCAGCGTCCTGGGGAAACCGAAATAGTCGCGCTCCTTATTTTAACCCTTACGCTACCTCAATATTTTTACCTCTTTCCATACATTTTGATTTCTCGTTTTTTAGCTATCATGTTAACTGAGAATTTTACTTCATCCCCAATAATAATTGCTCTCCCCTCAAGGTATAAGGAAGAACACGGTAATATATTGCGCATGTAGCATGCTGCCTCGTTCTCAGCGAATGACGTCATACGTATGGTAAAATTTTGACGTCTATGGTTTTCATACGTAAATTGAGTTGAGAACAACAATATATAAATTATAAATATAAATCTAACACATAAAAAGTAAATAAATATTCGTGAAAATGGCTATATGTGCGGTTTATTGGTGTAATAGCAACAATGATAAAAGATTGAAAAGAAACATCAATGAAAGTACCCGGGAATCAGTGAAATTTTTTCGTTTTCCAAAAGAGGAAAATTTTGTAAAGATTTGGATACAAAACACCGGAAGAAAATATAAATTTAAGATAGAAACATTATATATATGTAATGAACATTTTATTGCTGATAATTATGTTCGTAATTTAAAACACGAATTATTAAATTATTCGCCAGTTTACAGCAAAGAGCTTAAATTTGATGCGGTGCCAAGTTTAAATTTATCGGGTTTGAGATCAAAAACAATAAATGAAAATAAACGATTTGAAAGACAATAGAATATATAATAGCAACAGTATATAGAATAATAATAAAATCTTTATTGCAAATGAAATGCATATAAGTTGAGAACATAATAGTACTATATGATATAAGGCATAAGAAAATTAATTCACCATACAAGCGACGAAGATGCCAGAAATTTAACTCGGAATATACCACCATGTTATTCTATATACCTTGCTCTCCCTGATTCATGCGCCTGGAGCAACTGATCCAACTGCCCCTTGGTAGCCATGCCAATTTTATCTCAAATATCTAAAAACTAGCGGTTATTTGGATTAACTCTGCATGTTTTTATTTTTTTAATTGATGGCGTAACGATCGTGAATCATTCGAAACTAGAGGTCATCTTTTAAATTCACGCCATGGAAATTCGATAAGCTTCTATGTTATTTAAATACAGAATATATAATATATATGCCACCTGACAGCCATATTATGTCTGTTTGTTTGAGCAAATTGACTGATTCACGAGTAATTTTAGCCAAAAATAATTTACAAGATAAATCTTGGCAGTGTAGAAATTTACTTCGCATTAAGCATGCTTAATAATATTCTAACTCATATAAAAAATAAACTTTAATATTACGAATATTTTGACGTAAAGAATAAAATCAAATACATTATTATTTGATATTATCTAATCTTTTGTTTTCCCTCCGATCTTTCTGTTATGCGTCTCTCATTTCTGCATACATTAAAAAAATAAGAAATTTATATAATGTATAAAAGCTCGTTTGCTTAAAAAACTTCGTTGTGAATATAATATGAAATACATTTTTTTTAGAAAAAAGGTAGCTTAATCCATTAGTGAGCGAGTGTTCAGTAACAGAGCAAGGAAACAGAATAAACACATTAAAAATTCAGTGTCGTTGGATATTCATTTTATAATAATGGTAATACGTATTTGATATACGAAGACGTTATGATATTTCATTCGTTTTTGAATATATCATTGATATGGTTAGTTTTGTGCAGCCTATAAACTGATTTCCCTCGAGGACACATTCGAAATCCGACTATACCACATATGAATGACTAGGTATTTCTACCAAGAGTTTCGAATATAAATTTTCTTTCAAAGCTCTTCGCGAGGGATTTCATGTATAAGTATCTTTTGAAAGCATGAAAACTCCATCGGAGAAAAAGTAGATTTACAACGTGTTTATGGAATTTTGAATTCATATTCTGAAACTTTTGCGTGTTAATAATGCCATTATATAAAATAGACAAACTTTTTAATAAATGAATAATGTCTTGTCATCATTTAATCTCAATTATAATACTAAATATTTACTTCATAAGATTAATTGAAATATTTTTAATCATGTCGGGCATACATCATATTGATAAATGGAATCTAAATTATTTTTATACCAATTAGCTTTTCCATTTATCCCCATATTCAAAAGATTTGAAAAAATATAATTTTTATATCATTTAATTATTTTCATGATAAAATTTGTGGTAATAAAAATAATTTGTTTATGATATTCATAATTTGGACAGGTCAAATAGATGAATTTTTGAATTTTGTACGATTAAGTATACAGAATAACTCCCCGGTAGCGTAAAGGTTAACGTACGCACCTATCAACCTAAGGAATGCGAGCTTAAATCCCACATCTCACAGATTAAAAAATATATAAAAAGATGCAGGGCTGGATGTCTATTGGGTTGAAAAATTATTTGACAATTGATTTGCGTGAAAAAATTATCTGTCGCCACATATCTTTACATTGCAGAGATCCATAAAATCCACTTTCAGAGCAGACATCTTCACAATATGTAGATCCATATGCTCCACTGTTGGAGAAAATATAGTTAAAAAACACAGATTGATAGAATTGAAAGATGGATTCAGTGTAATACTTTATAAATGATATGATTAGTTAGAATAGAAAATATTATATCCAAGAAACCTTTAATAATTTTCTTATCAACTTTAGCCAAACTGAACATATATATATGTACAGAAGAGATCCAGCTCACTAGTTTTTTTTTTGAATTTATTTGAAAAATTGATTAAGAATATCTCATTTATTTATGCAAAAAATCCAGCCGGTAAAAATCCTTATGTAGTAATCCCGTTGTAAACAATAGTGTGTTTAAAAGTTTTTTATATATGGAACCCTATATCTTCTCAAATACCTCAAAACTAGCAAGTAGCCAGTTGAATTTTACCGCATGTCGATGCCTTAAAATGAAAATTTGGTAAATCCGTTTTTGAAAATTTTACATGAAACTGATTAATTTGCTACATGTATGTTTTTGGGATTATTTTGATAGAAAAAACACCTTTTCAAACGATCATTTAAAGAACTGCTTATGAACTACCTACTTTTTATAAATCTGAATACGAAACGACAGATTTATATAGTCTTAGATTCAAATGAAGTTGTCAAATTTTCTTGGGACATTTTTTCGATATATTTAAGTTCTTCAAATTGTCAAATTAATACGGAACATTCATACAACATGGTCCAACAAGATAGTATTATTAAGTTATTTGTAGCTAAAAGTGAACTTATCAACGTTGCATTTTAAGCCAACGATATATAGTCCGGTTAATCTGACGTCCAGAAAGATGGTTAAATTTTCACTAATTATGGCTAAGTCTGTATTATTTGTAAGCGCAGGATTATTTACAATTTTGTGGTATAAACCCACACGATAAAAACGCCATTAGTTTAAAAAAGATGAGGCCATTTGTGATAAAAGACTCTCAAAATTTTATTTTGTAACACAGCGTGCATTTGATGTCAGAGGTTTGATGGACATAGCTTTATACAATAATA
The DNA here is from genome assembly GCA_022683975.1 of Rhyacophila evoluta. Classification (NCBI taxonomy): domain Eukaryota; kingdom Metazoa; phylum Arthropoda; class Insecta; order Trichoptera; family Rhyacophilidae; genus Rhyacophila; species Rhyacophila evoluta. The sequence goes on along the minus strand of JAGVSQ010002498.1, from coordinate 12,379 downwards.
TCGCTAAATAAGACCAACATTGAGTTGTAGGGTAGTCTATTATGTTAAAAATGCACCTCAACATATGTCGCACTTAAACGATAAACATATATTAATAATAAAGTACCACTCATATTTTTTATTATCTATTTCTGTTTATCATTCTAAATTTTACTAAATGTTTGAAAGCCATATTTTTAAAGATTTTTTGTGAGACTATTTAATTCGAACCCGCATTCCCCGGATCGGCAGGCGCACAAGCTACCAACTACGCTATCGGAGAGACAGTCTTCTTCTGTAAGATTTGAAAAATCCAAAAATGGCAGACTGGATGCCCATTGGGTTGTGTAATTGTCCGACAAACAATTCTCGTGAAAAATAGTCTGTGTAATAATCTTCACATTGCGGAGATCCACATATTCCTCTTTCGGAATGGATATCTTCACACTGTGTAGATCCATATGCACCAAGTTGGGAGCGGACATAGTTTATAAAAAAAAATTATAATTATTGTATTAACTGGTTTTTGAATCACACGTTACTCTAGTCATTTATATATTTTTAAAAATGTTGGAATATTTCTAAAATTCTACAAATACGCTTTAGTACTTTAATTACTTTAATGATTTGTTTAATCTATGTTTTCGCCAGCCAGTTCGACAACATGTTGTCGTCACAACATCTTGCTCACTTGGACACTATTTATAGTTATTTTGCATCTCAGTTTCTGTCGTTTTACCGCCGTCGCTAGCCTCTATCGTGCCCGCGGCCTTATATTTTAAATAAATAAAAATCAAACTTCTCTATCAAATTTCATGTTTTTCCCTCTCAGAAATTTTATGTACCAACAGTTGTGCATTGTCGATGTTCTGTAAAACCATTATAATTGTGAGAATGAAAAAACCGATGAAAAAAATTCACAGTATTAGAGATTATGTTCTTTCTTTCTTTCGTAAAGACAAATCACGTTATATTTAAAGAATATAAGTTTATGATGTACCAACGACACTGTTAGGGTGGCCTATGAGAAAATTGCCAGTATCCAAAAGAGTATGATGCGGGTGTAAGAAAAAAATGAATTCGATCGACCTGGGAGAAAAAATTTGAAAATTATTAAACGATAGATTATAATGTAGATAGATATTCTCGTATTTTTTCAGACGTTTATAATATTATCTATCACTTAAAAAATAAAATACAGTCAATAGCCTTTCCACCATTCTTAATTTCATTATCAGTTGTGCAAGTTTATATCGTAGCGTAATAAACGTGAGATGCTCTGCAAAGTTACAACAGCGGTTTCTAAAGACCAGAATGGCGTGCACTAAATTGAGTACTACTCATATTATAACTGATTTTATAACATAAATAAAACTTTGTTGATATCGAGCTTTTTTAAGTGACTTTTTAAAAGGCTTTTTTTAATTAGCTTAAGCTACATTAATATTTTCTTAAATTCGAAAATCGTTTACTAAATAGTGAAAATATTGTAAATTTGGTTCAAGTACAACGTGCATTGTTTTAATTTGAAATTAAATAATTTATAAAAGAGTAGTTGACTATAAAATTTAATACGGTTTGTAAGAGTGTGCTTTGACTAAATATTTCCGTATCTTAAAGCTGCAGAATCGTCTGAAGATAAGATGAAGTCTGAGATAAGTAATTTTATTGCATAGCTAAGTAATTACAGCGACGTGAACACTGCGGAGTGTCTGCTCCCGAAAATAGGACAATGGTATTTAATAAGCAGCAACGAGCCGCCATTTGTGTAACCGACTCGCAATGAAATTGTACGACACCTGCAAAAAGGGTTAAGCCTGGATTTCAGCCCCTTTTTCCGTCGGGATCATCCGAATCCAGAACAATGTAACAATTAAAACGACTCGCCCGGTCACATAATCGGATTAATTTAGTTGACTCATCCCTTGCGGGAAACTTTCCACTGCCACCAGAAATTAGGAATCGCTGGCAGAAAGAAGCGACGCCATTATTACGTTTCTGCCAGATTTATCTTTAAACTGAAACGCTTTTTATTTTGCATTACGTGCCTTGTTTCACAAAGGTACTTATTATGTAAAAGCGAAATTAACTTTTCGGAAAATTAAACCGTTTCTTTTTTCAATCTTCCTCCTATTTTTGCAAGGGATTTAGATATCAATGCTAAATTTTTTGTTTTGGAGGTTATTTTAGCTTATTTCATTTACATTGTTATTTTCAGTTTTTAGTTTAGGTAACACTATCTATAAAAACAAAGATAAAAATGAAGAACTGCATATAAAAAGCTTATACATATAAATAATATAATTCTATAGAGCTTTATAATACACGGAAAGTCACATATTTAATATAATATAATATATAATAGATATATACTCCTGTAACATAAATATATTATATCAATTGTATTATATATTTCATGTTGAATACCTTTATTGAACGATTTTTTTAAATTTACTCACCAAATATTAAAAATAATTTCACACAAATCTCAATTAATCTGTCGTTTTCAATGTTCTTTTATTTTAAGTAAATTTATTTGATATTTATATTGTCATGTTAGATACGAAAAACATGCGTTTTTATTTGTTTGATATATAGTTTTAATTGTTTGCACTATTTGAATATTATAATTGTAAAAATATATTAAATATTTAATAAAAAATATTTTAAGGATAAACTCTTAAATAAAATACATATTTGTGATTTAAATTTTTAATGATAAATCGTATAAACACAATACTTTTGATTTTTTTTTTATTAAGAGTAAGCTAATCGTTATTTAATTAGTGAGCTAACGTTTATTGAAAAAAAAAATTCATTGTGTTGCTAAGTTTATAAAAACTGATATTTATTTAAAAAAAAAAAACAGTAACATAAAAATCAAAGATTTTCTTGCTATATATTGTAAAAGCCTAAGTAAAAATCCAATTACACTTTATTAATAACAAGTTGTTAATTACACAAGCATTAGTGTAGATAATGCTTTTTCAAATATTTGATTTTTATAAACTTGGATTTCAAAATAAACTCGTATCTAAATATATTGAGAAAATTATGATAAAAGTCAGTATGCTACTAGTTAAAAATACTATTATATTTTTATATACTATATATTAGTTTTATATCCCGGCTTTGCCTGATGTTGATTCGAACTCATACTTTATTCAAATTACTTTTATTCAATCCGCTATTTCAAATGTATTTCAATACTTGACTGTATACGATATTTTAGTCTCTTGCTGATCATTTGTCATATATTTAAAGCTAAAAATAATACAGTTAACTTAGAAATGATAGCCAAAATGACATGTGAAAGTTTCACGTCTATCGTTTATCGTTTAGGAAAAGTTTCCATGACGGACATCCATAGTCATGTATTTCCCATTTTATTATAAAGATATAATAAAATATATGTATATATAATATTAAAGCAAGCTTTTTAAACTGTACAAATATGCGAACGCGGAGGTGCATCAAATTGGAGATACTTCCGGAGAACCGCAAGGACTCTCACGAAATGTATTTTTTCATCAAACATTTACATGTAAATTCTTTTACGCGAGCTTTCTCAGTGATAACTATTACGTAAGCAATAATGTCCGAATTGTAACGCACCACCATTCAGGCCATGATGGCCAGCTTTAAGTATGTAATAAAACGAGCTTTTATTCCGTGTCCAGCTTAAGGCGAGTATCTTGTTTACGAACTCCGTCCACCAAAAAAGCCATTATTGTAATGAAACGAGTATATTTTATTTTGAAAACTGCAGTCATTACAAAGCGTAAAATACAATAATTATGTTGCAGAAATAAATTCTAATACAGCGTTTCGATTTTGAAACATTAAACAAAATAAAAGCTCATTCAATCTATTTACGAAGAATTGTATTACATTTAAGTTTTCGTCGTATCGAAATGTATCGATTTTTACGGGAACTAATTATTGTAGGTCAAATTTTCCTGAAACAAATATCATTGAACAATTTGCTTTATCCAGCCTTTCTAAGCTTTCTATGGGTCTCAGGCCAAAATTGTGGAGCTTGGTATATTTAATGGGTGGCAAAATATTTGCGTACCCTTACCTTACTCGGCCCCCGAGATGGGAAATTAAAGCATTATTCACTACTTTGTTCATATTAATTCCACGTAATATCTGTGATGAGTGGATTAAACTGTAACTACCCTAAGTACTGGCTATTGAAACATCTAAATATGAACAAGATACCCAGCGGGTTGAGCAGTTAACTGGCCAATAATCAATTCTCATGAAAATATCTATCGAGATACTTTGTCCTAGATATATTCGGATGATGGAAATCCATATACCCCACATTCGAAATGGAAACTTTGTAACGTATAAATGTATTGTGCGCCCCTATTTTACGTGAATTCCTTTTTAAATAATTGCTCAAGCTCACTGGTATGCATTCCTGCATTTTATGATTTTTTTAAATCTGACAGACATGGAAATTGAGCCAGCATTATCTGATTTTTTAGGCATGCAATCTAACATTTATGGTGCCGAGCAGACATATACAAATTTATGATGTATTTGTAAAATTAAATATCTCATTGTTGAAATGTTTTGATTTTCCTAAAATAAATAGTTATTAAATTAGGTTTATATATCAAATTAAGAAGATTAGATAGAACATGAATTTCGTCAGAACTCTTTTGAGAAACAAGAGAGCAAACCAATTTTACTTTAGGGTGCTTTGAATGAATACGACTAATAATTTGTAAT
>JAGVSQ010002497.1:0-24489 GCA_022683975.1 Rhyacophila evoluta | reverse complement strand
TCAGTGTGCTTCAAGATGTCTTGCGAGTCGTGTTCGGTTACCATGGTGGAGTTTAGGTGAAGCTGGTGCGCATACAGATATGTGAAAGTGACAGCGTGCGAATTTTTTGAAATGCGTGTGAGTATTAGTGTGTACCCGTGCTGTCAACTTCAGACATATTTTTGTGAAACGTCAGAAGATGCTTTGTGCTGCTAACTTCAATGGAATGAATTGTTCACGTTAGCTTAATAGTTGACATCACAGTCCTTCAGTTGACATTTTAACTGTACACTTGATAATAGTGAATTATTTTTGATTCCGGTCTATTATCTGATCTTTATGAAAATGGTGTGCCCTTTATAAACAAAGACAACAAATAGTTATACTCAAAGATTCCATTATTCCTATCAATCATAGTCCTGAAGCTATTTAATTAAAATATTTAATGTTTTACTAAAAATCGACATTGTATAATGACTCACAATTATTGGAAAGGAGGTGACTAGATGAATGTTACTTTTTGATTGTATATTTATGTACAACATTCATATCTTAGTATTGACCACATTAAAAGATATGATAAATTTTAACATTGATGAATCATTCATTAAGTCCTCAGCTACTTCTGTTTAGAGTGATAATTTAACACCAGCTATCATTTTACCAAAAATATTTTAATTTTCTCATGTTGAAACTCAAATTAATAAAAGATTTAGATTCTATTTGATACTCATAATATTATAGAAATCTTTATTGTCCCCAGTTGATCTGAGTGGATAGGCGAATATGCTTATGAATCATGCATTTGTCTTTTTTTATATGCCATGTTCGCTCCCAACGTGGAGCATATGGATCTAAACAGTGTGAAGATAGCCACTTCGAAAGTGGAATATATGGATCTCCTCAATGTGACAGATTATTTTTCACAAGAATTGTTTGTCTGACAAATACTCAACCCGATGGGCATCCAGTCTTGTATTTTTCGAAATTTTAAAATCAGACATGGGAAATTGAACCCGGATTGCTAGGCGCGCACCTTACCAACTACGCTACCAGTGAGACTTTGTCTACAGGACTGAAATAGCTAACAATGATTTATAATCTGGTTTTCAGTTAGAGTATATTTCTATTCAATTTTGGTTCATATGCAATTTATACATTTTGTCTTTTATATGTTCATCGTTCAATACTTTCCACATTCCATCTATTTTATTAACCTCTAAATTTTTCCCTGATTTATTTTAGATTTGATGGTCCTAGCTTCATTGGTGGCATTGTGTTATCGTTGGGACTTGTGGCTATTGGTTTCGTCGGCTGGAAATACTACAAAGCGAGAACCGAAAGAAACTACCGGACTCTCTGAATCTTTCTCAGCTCACTCCCTTTTTAAAAAGTCTGTTTTTCTGGCAACACACAAAATGCAACGGCGACGCTCGACATTTTACTCACATCAACTGGAAACTAGCTAATTTTTACTGTTGCCAATACTATTGATTCACCCAGCTATGTAATGCGTCTCAGCTTCATTGAACGCCATATCCGCTGGCAGCATCTGTTATTGTGTAGATAGATAATATTATTACATTATAAGTGGACTAATATGTGTATTACTGGTTATTACAGGCTACTGTTCAATATTAATTAATATGCTGAATTAATAACACTAGCGCAAGCTACCTACCAAAAAGAAGTGCTTTCGATTTTTTTTGAATCTTTACCAATAATAGTTACTGTAATAACTTGCACATTAAATAAAACACAGGATAATTTTAATTTCTTTTTTGTGTAGGCAGTATTGTATATATGTATAAAATATAGCATGTGTATAGTTGCCGATTATTATATTACTGATTGTTTGGAATTTACCTTAAAATTTAAATAATCCCATCTTCTATTTTTGTTTCAAATGGAGTAATTTGTTTGTTTCTAAACATTGACACGTAGATAGTTCTGTGTGTGGTTACAATTTTTCCACATTCGTTGATCTGTGTATCAGGGTATTATCGAATGCTTTTATCACCATTCTTTATCAACAGTATTTGGTCTTGTCTAGAGCATGCGTAGTATTATTACTATGTAAATTTAAAAAAATGAATGACTGATACATTAACAAGTAATATAGAATATCTCAAAATTGTTATATTTTTTCTTTTAAACCAATCTTGTTTTGTATTATTGTATGTTAGGTCTTATTTTAAATCTAATATGCCGCTGAGATGGCTGACTTGTTTGAAATTTACCATTATCGAATAAATGTTTTGGTTTATTAATAATTTATCTCGTTTAAAATTTTGCATATGGAAGACTGTGAGCCTAGTTTTAAGTAAATACTCTATCAGTTTTTCACTTTTCAACATTGAATGTCTAAATAAAGTAAACTGATTAACCCTTCAATTGTCTGGTATTGATATTATGTCCTTAAGATCTTTGAACTTAAGAAAATTCATTATAAATAAAAGAAATAATTAGATAAAACTAAAATAGAATAACAGTTTTTAATGAAATAATAATTATTTAACGAAATTTCGTTAAATAATTATTATTTTACCATTGTATTATTTCCATCGACACAAAATATATATGAATAATATTCTATTTAGGGATCATCATCCTTTAACGACTACAAGGTGACAGGAATTTACATTTACTTATGTTTGTAAGTCCACTGATAACACTTATTTCTATATCGTCAGTAGTTTTTTTGTGTTGTGAATACATTGACACTATAAATAGTGCAACTTATAATATTTTACATATCTACATGAAGAATGTAATAATGCAATCGCTTTGTCTTTAGTTCACCACCCTAAAACTATTAATGTCACCTTGTACGATTAAATTTTGTAAAATTGTCCTTTTTGAATCTCACTGAAAAAATGTCTCAAGTATTTATGCTAAAAAGTCTAAGATATTATTTTGTATTTTTACATCAGTTGCATACACATTAGTGTTGAATTGTCTGTTAAAATGTTTTTCATTTATATTTTAATCAGATTCTCCGGCACTCGATAAGTAGCTTAGGGAAAAGTATTTTGGTATAATTATTTGACACAACCAAGTGCTCTTATTCCGACATTTCTATTTTTATTCCCGTATTTTAGATTTAAGTGTATTGCTGTGGTTTTTTGGGAAATTTTCGAAAGAGTAAATCGCCATTTATTGCACATCTTAACGAATTATTAATATGCAAGGTTTAGATGTTAAGTTAACACTTCACTTAAAGCCATAGATGACATTGTGATGTTTTCAATTTCAAAAATCTGATACACTAAAGCATTTTCAATGTGAATATGAGATGTTAATAAAGAGAGTAATTCTGTGATTTCATTATATTTTTATTTCTTGCCTTAACTATTATACTTACTCCTTATTTCACTAAGATAAATATGACTTGACAGATGACCTTCAATCTATAGAAATAGACTGCATTGATATCACTAATGAAAAAATGATTTAAAAAACAGCAGAATTAATCTGAAAACAAAAAGCATGTTTCAAAAAAATAGTTATACCTGCTCAGCAGACTCATGTGTGTTTTTAAATTACATCTAGAAAATATAACAGAAATATTGCGTTTCATCTAAATAAAACAAAGAAAAAAAGTACTCTGAATTGCTAACAATACCATCAAGGCACACTGGTTCTCTTATTTGCATAATCAGTCATTTACACATTAATGGCTGTTTCTAGACTATCATGTGATGATTACTATTCACCTTGAAAATTTAATATTCCTCGACAGATACTGAGATGCATATTGTATGATGACTCCACAAGAAAAAAACTATTATTTATTATGCTAATGGTAATGGTAAGCATTCTTTCCTTAAGGAAAATTAATTATTTTACTGATCTACTAAGAGTTTAGTGGTCAGTCTTAGAAATATACAAATGAAATTTTTACCAAACAGCTGGGAAAAAATAATTTCGCTTGGCACATGAAGGGTCATTTTATATACTGATTAACATGAATATTTTGCCCCGAATGTGATTTACTTCTGATCATGTTATTTCATACAATTTAATTTGTAGGCTGATAGCAATATTAAAAATAATGCTAACCTAATATCCTGCCATACTTGAAAATAGAAATAATATGTCATTTTCCAGATAACAATGCAATAGTTTTAGTCAACCAGTGGTTCGAGTAACAGGCTACCAGTTTCTTACTCTAAAAGAATGTATTCAAACACTAATATTTTTTATTGACTAAAAGAAAATCTTTTGGTATAATTAGTAAACTGTAAAGTTAGCTGAATCACTTTCGCGACTAATGAATACTGTTTAAAATTGACAAGTTTATAGATGTAGGAGGCCACACAATAATCAGCAGAAGAATTGCACTGGCTTCTGTGGTTTGCAGAAATACTCATTTCTTAAATAAAATATGAAAATGTAATCAGGATCATTTAGACATAAGGATACAGTACAATATTATCAGACTGAGATGGGAAGACATTTTGAAGAATTATTTGGGCAGATCTTTGAAAATGCCATATGATGAAATGTATAGTATTGCAACTGGTGGCGGCTCGTGCTTAGGAGCTACAACACTCCAGCACAACCAGAAAATTAAAAAATATTTATATATATGTATATCGAAATTTGGAATTTACAGTTTGTTTGTATACTTTTTTAGCTGCTTTAATTTAACCTTTTCAAGTAAGTGTTATGGGAGCTGCTCATTCAGGCAGAGTCGATAATATAATACATGACTGCATTCGAACAAATTTGACTTTTTATGGTAGTCGTACGCAGCTACCCTATGATTTCAAGCCGCCACTGATTACAACTATACTTCCGAAATAGACTGATAAATAAGGTTCAATATAACTGTTCTTATTGCGTCGAATAATGATGTTTGGGTTCAAGTACACATGAGAAAAATAAATATTTACACTAATTTCTGAGAAATAAAATAATTATAGATAGCCTTACTCAAGACTGGACCAACATTGCACTTTGAACTATTCCACATGACATTTGATAAAAGTAATTCGGGCTCATTTGTAAGACTTCTGTCTTTAAAGGCACTAATGAGATTAAGAGGTGACTCATATTTAGTCACTATTGCGGTCGCTTTTTGAACAGTAATTCCTTTTAATTGCAATAATTGTTTTATAAACATATCAGCAACGGAGAGCGTTTTGCTTTTTGAAGCCATTGTGTTAAAGTCCTCGAACAGCATGAGTTTTATGCGATCACTATCCTTTTTACCTTGTACCAAATCATCTTTTCTGCAGCTCACCAATGTTTTATTCTGAAAACAATTTAAATTATCACTACCGGATGAGGGTGTTTGACAGAGGTTTATATTCCACAAATATTTTATGTACGAACTTTATTGAGTAAACTAGATTTTCAAGGTTGGCCTGTCATTTTTTTCATCTATTTGTGGCAGTGTTTATAATTTTGAAATGAATATAAATGTGTTCTTTTTAAAATTGCCATATTTCAATATTTCATTTCAACATACGACCCAATATTATCTTATAGAATTTTTTCAGTAACAGGCATTTTAATTGTTGATTCTTCATATTTGTGTTAATAAATGCATAAAAATAATAATTAGTATGACCCCTTAATCATATTTCGATAAAAATATCAGGCACAGAGCGATTGCAAAAGTACATGAAATTTAATATTCAACAAACCTCACATTATAGTAACTTATCCATGGACAACAAAATAAATTGGAGATTAGTTCAATACAAAAAAGAAAATGAACATTTAAAATTACAATCCAACTGAAATAGTAAAATTCATGAGATTTCACTTTCACTAAAAATCTGGAGATGAGCTGAATAGCATTAGAAAATTATAGAATATAATAATATGGTCTAGAAACATTGACAGTCATTACTCTATCACAAATGATGTTACAGTGCCATGATCACATCTAAAAGCGCCACAATTTTCCGTTATTTTATCTGATTTAAATATTATACAAAACAACTAAAACACTGAAATGAATATACAACTTACTTTAATGTTATCTGCTAACATTTTCGTCATCATGGCCAAAAACTTTAAAGAATCAGAAATTGATGCCGTAAAATGTGTTAAAAAGCCGTTCTGAATTCTTGTGTTGGTTACAGCTTGCATTAGTGACTGCAGTGGCATTCCAGTATGCTGGTTGTTTCCATGGTTCTCTACCAAATATACTACATTGGGTATTCCACAGTGTCCGAGACGGAATTTCTGTTCATGAAATCTTCCATCCTTAATACTGTGTCCTAAATCATCCATACGTTTTCTTTCAACTATATACGGCAGGACCATTTCATCTCCAACACTGTTCCGAGCTATCCAAACAAAATCTCCAACCTTAAGAGTTCGCGATTCGTACTTTACCATTACAAATTTTTCCATTTTGCTTCTAACTAATTCGTCCTTCTTAGAACTGTAATAATGAAAAACGCAATCAACTTCAATACGAATGTTATAGTATATTAACACGTTCGCTGCTAAAGACGCCCCTGGGGCGTCAATACACCATACTAATACATACATGTCGCAGCAAATGTGTTAAGAAACTTACATCAATATATTTAATAAATTTTTTTTAAGCTGTCCTACCATAAGAAATGAAGTCATTATTGAAAAGAAATAAATCTCATCATATTTTTAAGTATTGAACACAAATATTCCAACCATTATTATTTTCTTTTTAAATTATGAATACATACATACATATCATCGTTGTGCCTTCAAAACCGGCTATGTGTTATCATTCTTGACAGGCAATATCTTGTATATGAGGTATTCAAACGTATCTTACATATATAATATAAGTAATATGAGTGAACTTGTCTTAAGCCGTCTACGTGCATATCACTCATGACAAAGCAATATCCCATATGAGAAATCTTTGAATACCTCATATATGAAATATTGCTCTGTCATTAGTGATAACACATAGACAGTTTTGAAGGCGCAATGATGATATTGTTGTATAAAAATATATAATGTTGATAGTTTTAATGATCAATAATATTGTGATAGAACAGATGTTTTTTTAATCTGTCTATCGCTTTATATTTTAGTATATCTACAATATATTGTAGAGAATTTCTTGTTTTTGTAATAAAATAATATAAATGATTATATTTAGTAACAAAGTTCATGAACATTCATTACACAGTGAATCCACTTCAACAAAGTATGCATAATTAACATTGTGTACATTTTGTACAAATAATACTTAAAAAGATAATAATAATTAGACGCCAGCATAAATTGATAATCCTAGCTCAAAAACAATTATTGTTGTACACTCCAAAATAAAGCATATATCTGAAAAAATGATGTTGGAAGCAGCTCAAATCTATGTTTCGTTTTTCTAACACCGCCGCATTGAGTATTCTAAGTTAATAATATTATGGTAGGATCACCATAGATATAGTGAAAATAGTACAGTGCCATCCAATTCTTATAAAGTGAGGAACAATGAGAAGAAAAAGTATGATTAATTGGATCAGAAATATGTCTTCTTAATTGTAAATTTGGCTATGTTAGTAATGTCAGCAATCTTAGTCAAATCCCATTATAACGAAACTCGTGGGACCACCCCTTTTGTTTCATGGTAGTGAAATTTCATTATAAAGGAATGTAATATAGGTATTCACTATAGCAGGATTTGACTGTAGTAATATTACCACTTTTTTTTATTTAATGGTGCACTGTTTTTCAATTAGTTTTGCTTTTGACCCCCAGCAGAAAAGAGATTCAGAAACAAGAAGGCATATATTGCGCAAGGACAGAAAGCGAAATATTGAAATGAAGGGTAGAACAATGATGTAATATATTGTAGTTTGATAAAAACGTTAAGTAGAAATTAATAAGATGCATAGTTTAAATACAAGATAAACTCTGGACAACTATGATCATCTAATGGTACCTGAGTGTTTCAAAATATTTGAACAGCAGGCCTAGTGGCTATCAGATTGATGAAGTAGCTACATTCTACTGTACTAAGTGGCAGTGAATACATGAAATCGATTAGAGTCCAGCAACGGATTGATGTAAGCTGATAATCATATCTACAAAAAATATACTATATGGAAGAGTTGTTAATAATTTTGAATTTAATAATTACACTGTGATCTATTGAAAACCATAAATTGATAACTTCAAAAGTATATTACGTACCCAGATGTTTCTTGTTTATCAACCAGTAATATCACCTCAAAACTATTTGGAGCAAAGACTTTCGAAATATATTTATCTTCTACTTTCTCTTCATCGCTATCATCTGAAGTAAGTAACTCTTTGTTTAGTATTTTTGATTTGAAATTAATTTTCTTTATTGCTTGATTTTTTTCATACTCATCATTTTGCATTGTCGGTGGTTTCTCAATTCCACTTTGTTCACCGACATGCATAGAAATGTTTTGATTGGTTACTGAAGGTAAATTTTCAATATTTATGTCATTATCAACAGTGCTCACTTGAAGTTTCATAGCTAACTTTGATCCATCCTCACTTAACGAATATCCTTTACTCACTTTTGCCACCAGATGTTTGGATATTAATGATGTCATACTGGACCAAGCAGTATAAAAAGATCCTGGATTTTTCGTAGTCATCGAATGATCAGAATGCTTTTGAGATTCTATAACTAATTCGCTTTTGGTCATATATCCTTTATAATTGGATTCCTGCGACTTAGTCAAGAGAGTGATCAATAAAGCAAATGCGCCTGATCTATATGCAGGAATATACTCTTTTAGTTTACTACTATTCAATTTTTTTATATTCATAGCAATCCTAGAAGGAGTTTTGACTTTTTTGTCTGATGAAATATTATTATCGAAATCGATGTTTGGTGCCTTAATATTGCCGTGTCTCGCTAACTTGCGATCCAAAATTTTACATAAGTTTTTCCCAAAACCTTTTAATATGATACATTCTGATCCAGACTGAAGAATTAATGGATATTTTTTCAGTGAACCTAATGCTACTTTCAATTGATATTGACTTTTGCTAGATCTTGATAAGGCATCTAAATACAACTCTTCAATCCATCGCTCAAAGAGCGGATTAGGTCGCTTGAGTCGAATTTTAGCACGGCAATCGTCCATATTGTTCCAATCTAATAAATTGATTTGAACTAATCATTACCTTAATGCATATGAATACATTTAAAAAATTCACCACCATAACACATGCGCAACGTTTGACAACTCAACTGACAGCGAAAGTAAACAACATCAAAGGCTAAAATGACACAAAAACTTTTTTTTATAACTCATGGTTTTGAGAAATAAAATAATTATATTGTGTCTATTATATAATTACTTAATAAAACGTATCAACTATTCTTATCAATATCATATAATATTAAACACACTATTATATTATAATATTTACGTGCTAATACATCAATACCTTGTAAAGTTTTAGTTTCGATTAACTATATGCCGGTCTAATATTATCCATATAAATATTGACAAGATATTGATGATGTATGATAATAATGATGTAACTAAATAGATTTTATTTATTTGTCATTAATACGTTTTCTAATCTGTACAGAATATTTTACAATATGCTTAAAAACCCAAGGATTACAAAATTTTAAAGTAATTTGTTTTATAAAGACTTTCACAAAGTAATTGTTTAATTTAAACCAATTTACATATCAATGTGAAAAAAGTACTTATGAAAATTTTCAAATCTATTTGGTTAATTTTTTCGGTCAGATTAATTATTACTAAATAAAAAAATATTTTCGAAGTTTGATACCATTTGTTTGTTTTTATATATAAGCCAAGCTAATACATTTTAGTATTTGGACGAATGAGTTTGTGAATTTATTTTGTTGAAATATTATATATCGATCAACAATAATATATATCCTTATAAGATTCATATAATAAAAAAGGTTTAATAATTATTAATAGAAAGGCGGCGTAATGCCATTCACTTAGCAACATTAGTTGGTTATATGACAGTTTAGCATAGTTTGTCTATGGCATGCTAATTTGTAAGTTGAGAGCGGGTGTCTGGTATGTTGTGTACGCTGCGAAGTGTAAATTATTCTGTTCGCTTTTCTAATATGTGCTGAAGTTTAAACATTCCTTAAGATGTCCGGATCTCTAGAGATCCCTCTCCGTGATACGGACGAGGTAATAAACGTTAAATTTCGTAAATTTGATTATACCAATAGCCAATGTCAAATCATCTAACCTAAAATTATTTTTAGGTGATTGAATTGGATCCTGAACAATTACCGCAAGGAGACGAAGTACTCGGTATTCTTCGCCAGGAAAGATCCCATCTTAACATTTGGGTCAATGTTGGAGTAAGTAGTATTGGAAGTGTTATTCTCAAACAGATTGTATAGTTTTATAGACAATGCAAAAAGATTTTTCTAGACAATCAACAGACTCATTTATTTTCATGCTTGACAAATACATTATGGTCGTTTAAAACCTGTTTATAATTAATATCTACCCCCAAAATAATGTTCTTTACACTAAATATAAATCTAAATGGAATTTCAAAACTAGCATTAGAAAAGTTGTTATAAAATACATTCAACTATGTCTACAGATTGCAAAGTTTGCATGATCGATTCATATGTTTCTCTAATTTCAACACGATACGCGTATACAAAACTAAACTTTAATATTGAAACTTAAAAATGATAGCCTCAGTGCAAGCTCGACTGTTCATTCTTAATTTATATTAAAACTCATTTGAATTGCATTATTATTACAGTTGGCATACTATAAACAAAAGAAAACTGATGACTTTATTAAGATCTTGGATGCAGGCCGTACTGAGGCCAACATTGACTATGCACATTCGGAAAAAGATCAGATGCAGTGCCTGGATATGCTGGCTGCTTACTATGTACAGGAAGCCAATCAGGAAAAAAACAAGGACAAAAAGCGGGACCTGTTTACCAAAGCCACAATCTTATACACCACTGCGGATAAAATCATCATGTATGATCATGTAAGCCATTTAGACATTGAATCCTGAGCCACGTTGTTGAAAGCCGACGGCAATTGTTACCTAACCTGACACAACCATTTTACTTTGTCGACATAATCATGAGACCTTCAGCGATGCAGAACCCAACACCAAAATTGTATTTTGCATCTGTCCACTGGTTCTCATTAATAATCATAATTATCAAATCTTATTAACATTTAAAACCATTTAGTCAAATATAATATACTGGTTTGAATAAATATCGTTGATAAAATTTAGGAAAAAGTTCTAATGAAATAAAAATACATTATATTACTATTAGGATAAACACTTCTTGACAATAACAAGATTTTCACAAGTACTTTACATTATCATTACTATCCGATAACTTAACACTTTTGATTCTCTTAGTTTGAGAATTTTTTTAGTATGTAAATTTATGAAAAAAAATCATTTTTCAGAATCATCTTTTGGGTCGTGCATATTTCTGCTTATTGGAAGGAGATAAAATGGACCAGGCTGATGCACAATTTAACTTTGTGTTGAATCAATCTCCAAATAATATTCCCTCACTGTTGGGCAAAGCATGTATTGCTTTCAATAAGAAAGATTACAGAGGTGCTCTTGCATTCTACAAGAAAGCATTGAGAACCAATCCAAATTGTCCTGCTGTTCTTCGACTTGGCATGGGTCATTGCTTTATGAAATTAAATAATCAAGACAAAGCGAGGTTTGCAAATTTAGTTTGTTTCAAATAAATTGATTTTAATGCAAAATTTCCATTCCAAACTATCATAATAAATTAAACATGTGAATCTCTATAATGTGTCAATGTATCTTGAAAATTTATTTTTCATAATGACTGGTTTCAGCTCATCATATTCAATAAATATAGTGATGTCGTGAATTTAAATACACATCAATTTATTTTATGTAACTCCAGAAGATAAATCTGCGAGTACTAATAGTAAATAATAATTAGAAATTCATTTGCACTTCCACTTCATGGATATTTTGTCCGTTATATCCGAAGTCTATTATATTGAGTTCTGCTGTAATTTTGAATGTGATTGTTTTTATGCATCATTTTTTTAAACATTTCAATTAAATTATTTTATTCAACATTTTTCCAAATTTTTTTGTGATTGCCTTCTAGTTTTATATGTGATATGTATAAAATGAATAAACTTATTTAAAACTATCATTCTGTCTATGTCTCTCCGGTTAGCGTAGTTTGTAGCGTGCGGGCCTAGCAATCCAGGGAATGCGAGTTCGATTCCCCATCTGTTAAATTTAAAAAATGCAGGACTGGCTGCTCATTGGGTCTGACAAACAATTCTCGTGAAAAATAATCTCTCAAGACGTCTTCACATTACGGACATTCATATACTCTATTATTGGAGTGGATATCTTCACAGTATTGAAAAATATATGATAAAAAAAACTGGAGTAGAAAAATATTGATTAGTTTATAGCTGTCAAAATTGAAACTGATTTATGGAAGTATATGCTTTTAGAATGGCATTTGAACGAGCTCTGGCCCTGGACAGTTCATGCGTCGGCGCTTTGGTTGGACTCTCTATTTTAAAGTTGAATCTGCAGGATCCTGAATCTAATAAAATGGCCGTGATTATGCTGTCCAAGGCTTACTCCATCGATCCCAAAAATCCCATGGTGTTGAACCATCTAGCAAATCATTTCTTTTTCAAAAAGGTATGTTGTAAATTGTACAAGCAATTTTCTTAACTATAAAAAGTAAGCCTACTAAAAGTTAAAGTAATATGAAAAATAAACCATTTTTATCTTAACAATTGATCAATAATCGTAGCACCATAGGTGTTGTTTACAAAATATCTAACAATTCCTGACATCAGGTATGACCAGAAGATATTATTTTAAACTTTATTTCTTACAATTTGTTTAAAGGATTACAATAAAGTGCAACATTTGGCGCTGCACGCGTTCCATAATACCGAAAATGAAGCAATGCGAGCGGAGAGTTGTTACCATTTGGCTCGTGCTTTTCATGCGCATGGGGATTGTGACCAAGCCTTCCAGTATTATTACCAAGCCACACAGTTTGCGCCTCCTGCCTTTGTTTTGCCCCATTTTGGCCTTGGTCAAATGTATATTTATCGCGGGGATTCAGAAAATGTACGTATTTTCCTATAATTTGCATTTGTAATCAACATAAAGCTGTACAGAAACAAAATAAAATTTCAAAACAAATGACATAAAAATTGGATCCTCTTTGTTCTCAACCATCTCAACCAAAACATAAAAAAATGTCCAAACTAATTGAAACTAACATTGTGGTCCTATTTTACTGAGTGGAATAGTGTTAATAAATTTGATTAGTTTTAATTCTAGCACATTTCTGATCAAATGATTGAAAAATGTTTAATTATTTTATAACTTTAGTATTTTTTTACAATAACGTTTCACTGCCCAGTTATCTTATATATTTTCTATTAATACAGCAATAGTTTGAAGTTGATTTCAAGTACAATATAATAATCATATACATATGTATTTTGACATTTTATAAGGCCGCCCAATGTTTTGAAAAAGTATTAAAAGCTCAGCCAAACAACTATGAAACAATGAAGATATTGGGGTCGCTGTATGCTGCGTCTACCTCTCAGTCCAAACGAGACATTGCTCGTGCACATCTCAAAAAAGTCACCGATCAATTCCCTGATGATATTGAAGCTTGGATTGAGTTGGCGCAGATTTTGGAACAGTCTGATTTACAAGTATGTTTAATTTATTACTTGTACAAACCTGAGGTGAATGCCTCTCATACTCGATTCGCATATTCAAAAAGTATTGTATGTAAACTCGATTATATAATTTTTTTAATCACCTGTACTTTTAACCCTTTGAACATGGCTGGCATCATATAATATTTAAACAAGCCGAGTCTGTGCTGCACTTAATCTCATGTTTTCAAACAAACAAGAGTTAGTCAAGTGTTAATATATATTATAAAAATCATAGAACATGACAGCTATTGTTTATAAACAACTAATTGTAAAAATATCAAATAGAGTTCTCTCCCATGACGGTCTTCTCATTTCCTATGAATGGTTCTATCCACTCCCTTTACCATTAATATCAAATAGAGCTTGCCAAATCTACATCCATTAAATTCATAATTGAAGTTATAGAGTTACAGTATTTTAATGTGCTGACTTTTTTTCGATATAAGGAATATGATTTATATCAAATAACTAGAACTTTTTAATATATTGCAAATTTTAATAGTAATCATTGTATGATGAAAGAATTTGCTCAAAACTTAGCAAAAAATATTTGCCAAACATTTGTCATTTACAGTGATGCTAGATTTATCTCAATGTGTATTTAATAATTGTCAGGGTTCATTAGTGGCATATGCAACTGCGACTAAAATATTACAAGAGAAAGTTGAAGCAGATATCCCAGCAGAAATGAGGAACAATGTTGGATCTCTCCATTACCGTCTCGGCAATCTCCAGGAGGCCAAAGAGAACCTTGAGGCGTCTCTAGCTCGCTCCAAGACCGAAGCGGAACATGATGCTCAGTATTACAACTCCATTGCAGTTACTACTACTTATAATCTCGCAAGATTGAATGAAGCACTCTGTTCTTTTGACAAGGCTGAAAAACTTTACAAGGATATTTTAAAGGAACATCCTAATTACGTTGACTGTTATTTAAGGTACAATCTTTATGAGCTTGTAGAATTACAATTCAACTTTTATTTTTTATTTCAAATACTTTTATTAAACTAGTCACTGAATTTTTGCAATATTCATGTTTCAGTTGATAGCAAAAATTCTCATATCAGTTGGATACTTTGACGTTTCAACTGTGTATGTGCAGATCGTGTCATTTTCCAACCGTCTTTCGAAAAGACAATTGCGTGCATGAAAATGTTGAGCTCTAATGTAAACAAAGGATAAATGATGAAAACCTATATTTTGCGAATCAGTAAATGCAGAAAGAAAATATTTCAAAAATTGTCTAGTGACAAGACGTGAAGAGCTCTGCAAGGGTTGTTTCAAATATCTAAATATATTTTTACTCTACTACATACTCTTCTATGGAATGGTGTACTCCTCTTGTCATTTATAATGTGACTGCAAAAAAAATGTTCACTTTATCAATGACGTGTTTATCCATTTTCGAAATCTAGATTGTTCAGAAACAAATTTCTTTCCAATAGTTACCTGATAATATCTGTTTGTCTGATTGGCGATTTCAGAAATAGTGGTACTGTTTAAAAAATGTTCAAAAAGGCAATCTCCTAAGAATTATCCTACACATGAGAAGTAGGCGTCATATTACATCGAAAGTCATCAAATTTATACACAATTGGAACAAAGAGATCCGATTTCCAAGAAAATACAGTTTTTTAAGTCTGATTTGAAAAATTTGGATAGGTTGATGTTGAAGGTGTAAGGTATATGAGAATTGTGAAAACCCCAATAAAAAGATAAAATAAACATTTCTGCTACTAAAACCTTAATTTCAATTGCAAAACTATAAAAATGCACTTTGACCAAAAATAACGCAAAAAACGAATAAACAAAGAAAATTATTGTGAGTAAATAAAACGATTAAAAAACCACGTTGCAGAGGTCTATCATTAGCCAATCATCGGACAGCGTGACACACACACAACTGCACTGTGGCGGGAAGTTTGAATTACTAAATCAGTGTTTTTTTCATAAGGTCCTTAGTAATGTAAACAAAATGAATTGATTATGATTTTTGAAAGATATCGCTAACAGACAGTTCAAATAATTTTTGTGTGGAAAAAAATCTTTGATTTTGTGAACAAGTCCTGAGATATCAGAGTTCAAAAGTGAAAGTTAGTTAACCAATGCATGGCGCTGCAGACCCGACTTTCTGGATTAGTTAACTAAGCTTTGGCGTCCATTGGGTTAAAAATAACTTCTCGTATTTTAGGAAGGCATTATTTAGTTTAAACATATGGCTTCAGTGTTGTTTTGAAGAGACGAATTGCTGCATTGACAGTAGATGTTGAAACGTTAAAACTACGCAAGTGATATGTGAATAGTGCTCCCAACCTGCTGCAAACTCAAGCATGAAAATTGTGAAACTTCTGCGACTAACTTAATAAAAGTACTTAAGTTAAAAGATAACCCATTCAACTATGAATTTCTTAATTATTGTGTGACACTTTCCCCTGTCAGGCTTGGATGTATGGCTCGTGACAAAGGACAAATCTACGAAGCCAGCGATTGGTTCAAAGAAGCTCTTCGAATAAATAATGAACATCCAGATGCATGGTCACTGCTGGGAAACCTTCATCTTGCCAAGATGGAGTGGGGACCAGGCCAAAAGAAATTCGAGAGAGTCCTTAAAAATCCCTCAACTTCCACTGATGCTTATTCTCTCATAGCTTTGGGTATGTGTTATTTCTACGTAATGATATTAAAAATTCACCTACTTCATCTGCATATTTTATATGTCTCATTCACAGTTATTTCATAAATAAACAATCTCCTCACTTTGGAGGGTTATATCCACCTCGAATCGTGATTTACTTGAAACATTGGCAAACAAGAGACGTTTTTTTGTCATAAATGATATTTCTATAAATTTTTCTACACTCAGAGGCTTTTATTATAGAATCAAAAATAACCTTATTGCTCCTTGGGAAATGTATTAATGACATCATTTTAGGTAATGTATGGCTTCAGACACTACACCAGCCAACCAAAGACAAAGATAGAGAGAAACGTCACCAGGAGCGAGCTTTGGCATTGTATAAACAAGTTCTTAGAAATGACCCAAAAAATATTTGGGCTGCAAATGGTATCGGGGCCGTCCTAGCCCACAAAGGCTGCATCAACGAAGCGCGAGATATCTTTGCTCAAGTGAGAGAGGCTACTGCCGATTTCTGTGATGTGTGGATGAATATCGCTCATGTTTACGTCGAACAGAAACAGTACATCAGCGCTATTCAAATGGTAGGTTGAGGGCAATTTTACCAAGGTTTAATCACCTACGAAAACTTCTGATTCGAGAATAATAATAGTCAGTTTAACAAGGAACCAAGACTAATGTTGTCAAAGAAACTCCATAGAGTGAACTTTTCATCTTGAATGAATAGTTCATCTTGTGATTTTTTTTTACTGTGTTCGCTCTGAAAATGGAGAGTATGGATCTCAACAGTGTGAAGATGACCACTTCAAAAATAGAGTGTACGGAGATCTGCATTATAAAGTCTTTTTAACAGATTTTTTCATGAGAATTGGATGTCAGCCAATTGCTCAGCCTGTTGGGCATCCAGTCCTGCATCTTTGGATCCTTTGTGAAAAATATATCCTACAACAACCTTATATCAAATATTATTTGTGGTACTGGTAGGAGGAAATGCCTGCCCCTAAAGTATGCAATGTTTCTTAACTACATGTCTTTATTTTGTGACAGCATAATATTTTTACTTCATATTGCATTGTTTTTATTTTCAGTATGAGAACTGTTTGAAAAAATTCCACCCACATCACAATGTGGACGGTTTGATTTACCTGGCTCGAGCTTTGTCATATGCAAATCGACTCCGAGAGGCCAAAATAGCTCTACTGCGTGCTCGGAGGGTTGCTCCCCATGATGGCTCACTTCTTTATAGTACAGCTCTAGTTCTGCGAAGATTGGCTGCACATGTCTTGAGAGATGATAGAAGCCCTCTGCACACTGTAGTCGGCGCCGTTCATGAGTTGGGTCTCAGCCACAAGTAAGAACACACTTTCTATTTGATACTTCTAAGTGAATAATTCATTATATGATTGATGGCATTGTGTTTTTGAGTATAGGCCTGCAAATTGGATATCATGTGTTTAATTCCTGTAGCTCTATAAAAATCTAAACATTTTAAGTTTATTTGTAGCTTACCTACAATTCTTGTAAAAACCATTTGTCAACTTACATATCCACACAGCTAGGCTTATGATTTTTTTTACAGGTAATTCATAATATTATGTTGAAGATTTGTAAATATTTAGTACAGGTTTCCATCATTGATCTGTTTAATTATATCTTTCAGATATTTCACATATTTATCACAGACAACAGGAGGGGATCGACTCAAATATGACACGCAAGTGGCTGCTCTGGAGGCGCGACAGTGTCAAGATTTGCTTTCCCAAGCGCAGTACCATGTGGCCAGAGCTAAGAGGGCTGATGAAGAAGAAAGAACACTGCGGCGTAAGCAGGAAATGGAGAAGGAGGCCTTCAAGAAAAGACAGGTATTTTGACATCCTCTGTCCAAATATATCAATTTGGCCTTGATTCATTCAAGAATTTCTCTTAGTTGAGATCCATTTATGCCGTCAATTCCTCAACCTATGTATTTAATGGATAAAAATTAAGTAGAATCTATCCCATTGTCGGTTTTTTAAATTGATTGATAATAATTAAGACACAAGACACCCTAATTGGTTAGCAAAGAGTTTCTTCGTTGATCTCTGATCAGGACATATTTTAATCTTCACTGCTACATGGACAAAGCATAGAATTTACTCATGTACAGGTTAAGTAGTATTTTTAATGAACTGTGATTATAAACCTTGCAGATTTGTCTTTTCTCTAATAAATGTGTAATTCACAAGATGGCTAAATCTGAAACTCTTAAAAATTAATTTAATACAATTTTTGTCTGATTCAAGCAAACATCTTTTCTACATTTTTGTTGCACACTGACATTAAATTTAATTAAAAATTGACACTGATAGTGATGTTCTTGAATTTTTATTTCGAGATGTTTACAAAAAAAAATGTTTTTAGGATGAAGAACGCAAAAAAAAGCAGGAGGAAATTGCCAAAGTGTCAGTGGAGATGCTGCAGAAAAGAAAGGAGTACCAGGAGAAAACGAAGGCTGCTCTTGTCATGGACATGCCCGCAGAGAAGGGCGGTAGGAAGGGTGGCAGAGGCAGAAAAGACGATTACGTCTCCGACTCAGGAGGCAGCGGAGACGAAGGTGCTCCAAAGGAACCAGGGTAAAAATACAATTTAGAATTTCTTGCCTTATGTCTAATATATTTTCTTCTCTCCCACTATTACTTATTAGAAAGACACATATTTCAATAAATACTAATGTCCCGTCTATTTTTAGTGCGGAGAAAAATCGTAAAAGGAAGAGAGAGCCTGGAGAAAAGAAAGGGGGAGGACGTAAAAAGAAGGAGAGTCGGGCAGGAGGAGGGAAATCTGATTCAGATAGTGATCGACCAAGAGCCAAGAGGGGTAAAAGGAAGGTAACTGTTACATTTGGCTGTCTGATATTACACTAGAGCAGCGTGATACTGTATTATATAGCAAACTAACCCATATATTCTGTAAATGTAAGTGGATAGCTTCTGTCAAACTACATTAGTATCAATATCATCAGTATTACAACGTATGTTTTAAGCCTTTCCCAAAAATATTTTAACTGAATGTGGCCAAAATGAACAAAAACCCTGTATTTCAGCCAATGGAGATTTTTCATATAGCTATGAATCGGTAAATACTGTTTTATCAAATGTCAAAAAAATAGTATAAACTATGTTAATGTGGTAGATAGTAATGTTTTATTGTTTTATTACTAGGGTGGAAAAGAGTCGAAAAAGTCAAGTCAGTCCGATGGGCTATCTGCCAAGCAAAAATCTCGTATTGTTTCGAAAGCCACCATATCCACTAGTGAATCTGAGGACAGCGATAAAGAAACCAAGACAAGGAAAAGGATTGTTCAGAGATCGGACAGTGACAGGTAAGCCATTTATTGTAAATTTTGCCTGTTTCAATAATAGTGTTGGTTTTAATCTCTTTCATTTTTCTAAACTAATAAAATTTAGATTTGCTTTATAGAGTGTTTGTAAGTAATGACTACTTAGCACCCGTTTGCTTAAGTATGAATTCAAGATAAAGTCATCCATACTAATCAATATCATATTTGAAACTAAACATTTTATTTACCATTCCGTATAAATGATCTTCTGTCATATCCGTAGAAGAAGAATATGAGGTCAAATCATATAAAGATTGTTAAAGCAAATGTTCAATATCCTATTCTACTTTCTTGATGAAAAGAAAATGACCATTTTTCTGCAGCAAAATATTAGTATGATATAAAATGTTCAACACATTATTTAATGATAAATATGTTATGTGAACAGGTCGAAAAGCAGGTCCCGTTCAAAATCTAGAAGTCGATCCAAAAGTGGATCTCGTTCCCGCTCCAGATCTAAGAGTGGATCCAAATCAAAATCCAGATCTAGATCCAAGAGTGGTTCTCGGTCAAAATCTCGCTCTAAAAGTGGCTCCCGATCGAGATCTCGGTCAAAGTCCAAAAGCGGTTCAAGATCCAGATCGAAAAGTGCTTCACGCTCCAGATCCAAGAGTGGATCTCGGTCCAAGTATGTATTTTTTTATAACTGTCAATTTTTAGCAGAATAAAACTTCCAATCTTATCAAACATTGATAGACTTTATTGATTTTGTATAAAATATTTTATCTTCATATTGCTAGTGGCTTACTCTGACAATACTGGTACATAAAATATATCTGTACTTAGCATCAGTCGAGTTATGGTGTGTCAACGTAATTAATCCACATTCTAATATATTTAAGATAGTTATTGATATCAGTAATCCCTGAAACAATGTGTTCATTTCAATGTAATGATTTTCAAATTGGGAATCCATTTTACTGTTTGTAAGTGTACGAGGTTTGATTTAAAAATATGAATTTTTTCAATTTCGCAGGCTGTTTAGGTTCAATTGTTACATTTATTTTTTTGTGTTGGTAAACTTGTTCCAAGATGTATTTTGACAATTGGTAGCCATATAGGATGCTTATTTTATTTTTGGCTGTCAAAAAGGTTTCACGTATTTTGGTGTGCTTGATGATTTTCTACTTGTGGAAAAAATGGAATAAAAAATTTGCATCAAAGTTTGCTTTAAGAATAGAATAAAATTTAGCAACGTATCGGAAATGTGAAATGGTGTGTTAACCCATTGTTTGATTTCTTGTTGTTTTTTAATATATAACTGTTAAAAAATAGAGTTCTGTCAACTATATTGCTCAATTAAACTGATTTTTGATAAATGTTAATAGTTTGCTTTATAATCTTAAAATTTTTGAAGATCTGCTTTACCACATACATGGACTCAGTATGTAATTTTGAAATACTAAATCTTGTGAAAACATATTTACCTTTCATCATAATAATCCTCTGTGCATAAAAACTATATGTTATCTTGGCATGTATGCCTTACTTGTATTCAGTTGTGATGAATAAAGCCATATATTAATTGGCCAAATAACAGTATTTCATGTTTATTTTAGAAGCCGCTCGCGGTCCAAGAGTCATTCAGTTTCTAAAAGTAGATCACGCTCCAAGAGTGGATCTAGGTCTCGCAGCCGATCAAGAAATTCAAACCGATCAGGCGGCTCACGACCTGATACCCCTATATCCAGAAAATCAGTCTCAGCTAGTGAAGATGAAGGTATGCATAAAACATATATTTTTATTTAATATATAACATGACTGTGTTGAATATTTATATTTAGAAACTATATCTCAGGTTATGCTTGGTAAATTAATTTAAAATTAAAAATATATACATAAAGTGTATCGTATTATACACCCATAATTAATTTATTTTACTTAGCCTGAGATATTTTAAAAACATTTTCCTGTGGAATTCATTTTTACCCATACGATCTTTTACCGACCACGGCTCGATATTATTCCCAATAACATTCAATTTAGTGGAAAGTCAATCTGTCATTCAGCCAATTTTTTCTATAAGCATTGTTTGTTTAGTGAAGCCCCGAAAAACTATTTTTTTTATGTATTCCCATGCCTATTGCTTTTCTTATTTGTCATTTATGATATGTTCAAAAACAATACATTAGGTTTGAAACTTGAGATTTTTAAAATTTGTGAACATTTATGTAAATTTCTATTTATGACCTGGACTTGACTTACCAACATTCAATGAGTAAATTACTTGTGAATGTATACATTACATAGTTCTAATCCATACGGTCGGATGATGCTGAAAGGGAAATAACCGGCAATTGTAAGTAATGATCTGTACAAAAATGCTAAAATTTCATTTATAATTGAGTTGAAAATCTATTGCTATCAAGCAACCAATTGATAATATTGATTAATAAAGTCCAAATATTTTTTAATTTATATTTTTTTATTTGTTTCAGATTGATTCAACAAATTTTACATTTACCACTAATGTTAGTATTGAACGAAATAAAATCAATTTTGAATTCATTCTTACATTTATTGACTTCGAAATATAACTCATTTTTATTTAAACTTCAAAATTTACCTAAATCGGACTGTAAAAATGGGAGTATTTCTACAAATAAAAAAACCAGCTTATTCTTAATGTTTATTTATTTTCATTCTGACATTTTTCATAAAACACACAATGTAATAATATTGTAATACAATTACTATCAAAGTTTTACTTATTTCCTCAGAGTTGAAGTATGTGTTACATAATAAATTACGCTTATCGACTAAATCACATTACATCTTTATTTGACTAGAAACATGTACCATCAGCTGTATAAATAGTACAAGTTTTTTTTTACTTAATTTATTTTAGAAATTTACCTGTACGACACAGTATATTATTATTTAAAAACATGGCTATGAATTTATAAACATTATTTAGGATGTATCTAGATATCTCAAGAGTTTATCTTGAAAATTCAAAGCATGAAATTTACTTCTATAAAAAAATTGTTTAACCAAGTTCATAGACTTATTATTGGTAGAAAATTATTGCATAGACGTAATAAACATATTTTCAGTCTAGTGAGCATCTCCCACAGAACAATCAATCAGAATATAATATTTAAGAATCTACAGATTTTAAATAAATTTGAAAAATATAGAATAAGAATTGTGTTACTTGTTGAAAAATATTAGCTATAAATATTAGTAGTAATAATAGTAGACACGAAGCTTTCAAAGTCTTTATTTTGATTACACACAAAATAATGAGGAATTTGTTGATGTGAAAAAGAATTTACTTCATCGAAAACTGACTAATGATAGGATTCCATATGTTGCCGCAATGCTTAACCCAGTAATGAATTTTGCCGAAAGAAGCATACAGGCTTGACAAACATCGTAATGTGAAAAATATTTTTATCAAAATGTAATAATCGGTCAAGTAGATTGAAACTTGCTTTTCATAATTATAAAAATCAATTGTGATTGTTGTACACATCAGTTGCACATATCAAAATGAGATAAAAATGCTTATGTTATGGATTGAAAAATACTATTATAATTTATAATACCATTAAAATAGATTACTATAGTTAGATTATAAAATATATTACAGACATTAATTGACTGAGAATTTTTCATGCTTTGTAGGTAGATAATGCATATTTATTATTTAATGAAACAATGAACAACCTTTAGTATTTAAGAGTATAACAATGAGGTACTTGTATGCCATAAAATGTGATTAAACCACTGATTCAGTTTAAATATAATAAAAACAGGATATCTAAAATTAAGTCAATTTCAACTTCAAGAACACCTCTTGGACCTATGTAATCATAATCACTAAAGTACGGATACGTATGATGTAAATCTATTATCATTGTCAACTAATTTTCAGATAAATATTATAAATAACCACCTAAGATGGATGAATAGGTATGTGTCTAATTTATTTAAGATCTGAAACTTATACATATTTAATTACTCTAAAGTAAACACTAAATAATTATCTAATTTTTTTTAAATTTTAAGGAAAAAAAAACGGTAAGTGTGAAACCAAAAATTTTAATGAAACTGAATAATCCAGAATATAGGCTTCGCAACAGTGATTATTATTTGTAATGATCTACTTCACGTGGTGAAAGAAAGCCATTGAAACGCGTATATTTATATAATTATTTGAACTTTAAACTTGTCTGATGTAAATTCAAATACATAGAATATTTATGTTTACATAATTTGAAATCACTTTCCTTCATTTCAAAAATTCAAGAAACCTTATATGGTATTTTTTCAGGAGAATTATACGAATACAAAATAACAGCTGAGATTTTTAAAAAATCGACAACCAGATTTATGTCAATGTAAAAGTTACTTAGACATAAAATATCGTAATCTGACTAGAAAGTTTCTTCCAGATTAAAAACATCAAAATTGACTCAACCATTTTGTGCAATTTGATATTAATGGAAACAAAACACTACAATGTTTTGTATATATTCACAAATTATGACAATAAATGTCAAAACTAACACAGATTGTGCAAATTTTGATACATATGCTAATCTCTGGAATATGTTAAAGAACTGACTACATCTAGATATTTTTAATATTAATCAAATTTAATTCGCAGGGCAATAGTATACTACTATTTCTTGATCGATAATAACCCCATAAAATCCTCACCAGCATATGCCAATGCCTGGGATATTAACAGTAATTTCCAAATGTCAGGAATACACCATGAAATAGTCTTTTTCCAATTAATATTATCATTATGTTACTGGAATATATATATATATATA
>JAGVSQ010002496.1:0-24490 GCA_022683975.1 Rhyacophila evoluta | reverse complement strand
GCTGCTAGCTTCAGACATATTTCCGAAGTCGCGGACGTTTTCCTTCACTTTTACCAAAATAGGCACACATTAAAAACAAATAACGATATTATTGCGAATAAAAACAAATAACGATATTATTGCAAATAAAAACAAAAGCATAACATGAAATTGATTGTTGTCACAATAATTGTCATTTAAAAGTTAACATACAATTTACAATCCACAACAGCGGGTTGTGCCCGCAACTTGTCGGCAATGTCGGGCTCTGCATCGTGCGCATACGCTACTCGAAACATCAAAGTATGCAAGTCTTTGTGTTTTGTCCTGCCAACTTAATTATGTATTTGCGAAAAGTTTTGTGACTTATTTCATTAAGACAGCCTGTCATCACTTTTACCTAATTCTGTAATAGTACCCGAGGTATTTATTACCTTGTGCATCTGAATTTGATCTTTTTTTCGACTTTTTTACAGGAGGTTGGTGGTCTGAATAGCTGGTACTAGGCGACACAGAATTTCTATGGATTGGTTGATATGGTTCAAGATCACCTTCGTATTCCAATAACTTCCGAAGCAAGAATCTGCGCTCTTCTTTCACCACCAAAACATTCTCTTGCATTTGGGCAACTTGATCACAAAGAGCAGCATTTTCCTAGTGATATATGTATTATTAGAACAAGAAGATGCCAAAATAATATCTCAATCTTAATAAAAACATAACCTAACACATACAATTACTAAATATTTGATTTTGTTTTTTAAGCGCCCGAACTTTTTTTTGTATTTCGTATTAACATCGTACATGCCGTTTAATGATACATTTGGTAAGTAAGAATTTCTATAATATGCCATTTTAACAATAAATTAAATTTAGACCGCAAAAAAACGATAATCAACCCGCGTCACTTGGTTTGACAGTTGACAATTGCTTGAGTTGCCATACTAGTAAATCATCGAGTGAGTGGTGCCAAAAATTCTTTATTGTATACATTATTTTCGATTCAAAATTTATTTTATCAAATAGATAAACAGCTATTATCAATTTTTAAAATACTAATGAAAATAAAGCTATAATATAGATAATAGTAATGATATATTTGAAATTATCAAATACGAAAACATATAATGTTAGAGAGTATTTATTTATAAATACACACATATGGAAGTTTACCAGTTTTAAATAATTCAGAATTTAATATGTATATTCAACTCGATTCAAGCTGTTCGGGAAATCCAGCTTTATTCTATAAGGAAATAAATGATATTTATTTGAAACGTCTATTCTATCGATGATTCAAATTGTGGAATTGGATAAACAAAATTATGCACTAACTTTTGCAAACAAACGCTAACGTTAAATATACGGGGTGTAAAATATTATTTCTGTGAGAGAGTTGAAGATTAAGAACTATAACAAGCAGCTAAAGGATTGCGCTGGCATTCAACACAATCACACTAAATAGTGCCTCCAAAAAAACTGAATTGTGCATATAAAACTACAGCTTCCGGAACGCCCATTAAGTAAATCTGCACGGGAAATTGTGTGGAGATAAGGCATATCAATGTCATCTGGAAGGTGACAAGTGATTGACTTATAACAAGAAATTCCGGAGGGGCTACGAGGATAACAATGCTTCACACAATGGCTTTGAAAAAGAAAAAAAAGACAAGCGTGGAAGTAATTATTAAACGCCCAAATTATTTAAATCACATATGGAGTGAGAAAATACGTCGATGACAGTAATTAATTGTTGCAGACGATATGTGATAACCGCACTAAAGTCTTTTGAACAAAAGAATAAAAGTAAGTGAAAAGTTAATTTCGCGTGCGAATACTATAATCTCGTAATTTATGGACTGAATGTAAATTGGAAAAATCAATTCATGATTCAGTACGGACATCCGATGTCTAAATTTGAAAATGTGCAACTTGTATTCATTATAAAATTCTTGAAATAGCTGGCTAGCTTCCGATGAAATTTAAAATATATTTCAATGTAATTCAGGATGGTACAAATATTAGTTATGTACGTGTATAATATTTTGTCAATTTATAATTTTTTTTTCATTCTATTTTTCAAATCATTTAAAAATATTTTTACATACATACTTTATCAAGCTTCTAATTATTTTAAAGGCGTACCGGATGCAAATTTTTTGTCAGCTGAAACACACAATTTATAAAACAGGTGTTCTGAGTATGTAATAAAATAATGACGTTAATATATTTGTAATCAAAACAGCTGCCAGTCACACTACATATTTATATCGGTTTTTGGGCTATATTTATACATTCATGGATAAATAAAATGAACGACTCTTTATTTTTAATGAAACATTCTGCTGACTAGCATTTATACGATTGAGAGAGATTAGTTTAAAACTAAGTCACAGACTTTCATATACGTGCTTCATTTAGTGGCGTAGGTAGCGTATAGCAGTTGGATCAAATAGCTTCACGCGCACAAATTATAGGGGCGCCAAATTAGAAAGGATGGAATAAAGAAAATGTATAAAAAACGAGAAAACAATTTTTTTATGTGTAAACTAAACATGCATAAGTATATTTTGTAAATGAAATATGTATGCGGTAAATATTAGTAGGTACTCTGGACTTAATGACTTATAATTTGTCTTACTATTGTATTAAAATGAATATACAAATGTTAAAACGTCTTGAATTTCAACTAAATTTTTGTTTAGTCAAGCTTAAATCAAAATAAGAAGATTAGGTAGAGGAAAATAACACTCAAAACTCTTCCGAAAAACAAGAGGACGCATCAATTTTACTGACTCCACGGCACTGATTATGTAGCTACGACACTAGCTTAGTTGAATTTAAATAAAATATTACCTAATCGAGATACCGATTGTTTCTGATATGACAAATTAATTTATATTTATTGAATATTCTCGTTTTTTTTAAATTTCATTATGACATTGTAAACTATTTATTCTAACAACAATAGACCTTAGAATCCTCGGTAATGATTTTGTGTAACGTACATAATTTTAATTAAAAATAAATATCAATATTGAAACTAATTATTTAAATTTGTTTTTGGTCCTTGATTTTGAAAAAATATTATTAATAATAACATGTTCTAAAATAAACTATTTAAGCGTTCCATGCAAATTACAAACCAATTTTCTGTTAACTACAATATTAAAACTAGTCAGGTTAATAAAATACTTTGAAAACAATCCACCACACCAGAAGCATTTTAAAAACTCGAATGAACATTTTTGGATGTTTTTCTTCGGTTGATCGGTTGATCAATCCATTGGAGATTTACGCTATCGATATTTAAAAAAATCATGTAGCTATGAGGCTTAATCTCGTGACTCCGACGGTAAGTGATTCAAAAACGAGTGTTTACCAAATCAGCCAACGATGTAACTAAAACTGAACTATTCAATCAATTTAGTTATAATTTCCATAAAATTTTACTATAGTTTTAGTCAACTATTTTTGTAATGGTTTTCATATAGAGTACTATAATTGATAAAACATAGATGTATTATGGTTTTGTAATTATTAAAATATTCATTTGGTGGGTATTCGAAGAGCCATTCAGAGGAATTCAAAATAATCGAAAGCTTCGCTAGAAATAGTATTCCATTTTGCAATTGCGGCAATAGTTGGTATGAAACAACATTTAAGGCAAAGATGCCTTATAGGACGTGTAAATTGGACGATGGCAAAGAAGACGTCGAGAAAAAGAGAGAAAATGCGTGGAGCTATGTACGCTGCGAGTGTGATGCCAGATCTAAATATACACCCCGCCGAGAGCGAGCGTCGAGACGCTGCGAGACGCTCCGAATCGACGCCGGTCCAGTTCTGTGTCGACTTCCGACGACGAACATCCGTAAGACGCGCCGGAAACCATATCATATTAGTTTTATAGTTGGTAAGCGAATTATCTACTCGCTAAACAAAAATAATACGAATCCATCAAACGCTTCAGAAACCGACAGATCACTCGTAAAGAATCATTAATTTTTTTCATATACTATCACTGAAAATATTCACCAGACACCGGCATGCGATACTAACCTATAAATATAATGCAATGCTGCAGTAAAATGCAATGCGACGTCTTTACAGTCCCATCGCAATGTGTTTTTTATTGCTCCGATTTAATATTTAATTAAATTTATTTTACATAAGATTGACGCAGAAAACCGAGTGACCCCTTGTGCGGAATACGATGCGTGGGATGCGGTGTGCCAAATAACTCTTCCGATAGAGATTTTTTCACTACATGCGCTATTTCATGAAAAAAAAGTTTGCCGCAGAAAAAGCTCTCTTACGTGAACGAACGCGAATTTACTCCAGTGCTTGCATGAAAAAAAGCATCGATGTGACACGAGAGAACGATATTGTGTTTTGCCGGAAATGAAAAGCTTTGTTTTTGTCAGCCTTCCATAGATTTGTTATTGTGATTAGTGAGAGAAAATTAAGTTGAAATTATTTCGTCATATTATTGCAATTCAATAATATGGCCCCACGTAATAGTGCAGTGTATTAACGCGTGATTTCAAAAGACATTTTCAATATCTGAAGGTTTATTTTTAAACTACTTCTATATCAACCATTTCATATTTTTGTTTTAATGTTTTTCAATGTTTTATGGAAGCTTGTTGTTAAATATTGAAAAAAAATGTACAACCGGTACTACTATTTACTTAAAATAATATTAGAAAAAAATGTGTGAAAAAAAATGATTTTTTTTATCTCAAAATTTAAGACATTTTTCTCTTCTAGAATACGGTAAAAAAAACTTTTGGCAGAAGTTTACAGACATCGTGTGAGCGATTTAATTTATTTTTGAATAATCAGGTACGATTAATATTTTCTCTGACTAGACAAATAATATATTTTTCAATAATAAATTCGGTCATTAAACTTTTTTACTTTTTAATCTTATATCATAGCGGATTTAAAACACACATTTTTACGGGAAAACCTGTATATATACGAGTATACATTACAAGTATACTGATAGATGATGGTTAAAATGTGTACTTAAAATATACACTAAAATATCTGAACCATTTTTGTTATATAAAACGCACAAAAACAATCAATAAAACAAAATGTACTCGAAATATTTTGTTATGAGTTATAGGTTTTAATTAAACAGAAATCAATACAAGAAATTTGAAATTTACGGCCATAATACAAACAGCTGTTTTTAATGTACCTACTGAGATTTACACGTTGACGTCCAATGAAAAGCGGTGTCTTAAGGGTAGTTTTCGCAGAGGGCTGAAGTAAAACGAGAACAAAAGAATTTTCTCACACGTAAGAAATATACTTCGTTGACTTGTATAAAACTATGATTTCTTAAGTCAATATTAACGAATAAGTAGTACTAGTTATTTTTCGCTTTTTAGTTGAAAATACACAGAGTCAATTATTAAGTTCGTTTATTTAAGATGCATAATTGTGCGGTTAAAGGATCCCTTATTGTTAATAAATACTATAGGTAAAATTTTGACTCCACTAAATTATACTCGTATGTAATATATTAAATTCGTATGTATGTGTTGAGACAGAAAATGCTTTTAATCGACGCAGACAGATTGAATCCCACGCCCATTACAACTGAAAATAAGTTCACAGAGGAAAATAAAAATAACAAAAAGACAATTTTACTAATACTCTTAAATTTTCATGATGCAGTTTACTAACGTCTTTTATAAGAGAAAAAAGTAGGCGTTAAGTGATTATACATAATCTAATCTAATGCATTGGCCCATTTTTATTTTGATGGTGATAAGAAAAATGGTTTGCTGAAATTATCGGTCGGCCAAAAATAATGCTGAAAAATTCTTTCAAATCAAATATTCATTAGATGTGCATGTTAAATGTTAAAATGACCACGCGAAAAAACTGAAATATATAAATAATGATTCGTGTTACATCTCGAACGGATGCGCATGACTCAAACATTTATTTTGCGAAGATATTACCAGATGCTTGAATCCATAGCTATTTTTGAAGATTTTTATAATGACTAATATTAATCGAAAACATTTCTTGTGGAGTATTTTATGGATATATGATATAATATTACGTATTACTCATTCATAATTAAACGATAAAACTCGTATAATAAATATTGCTATCGTGAAACTTTCAGAATAAAATTTAATATATTTACTATGAGATAAGAGGTTGATTGATTACGTTATTACAATTAAAATCTTTAATTACATTGAAATTTCTCGTAATCTCTCTGAAGTATACTCGAAATTGTTATTTAGTATCATTTTAATGCTATTAACTAGTGAGTTTTAAGCCTAGAGAAAACATCTTAACATATGAATGGACAAATATTTTCTTTACTGTTAACAGCTGCGAAGTTGCAACTGAAATCCACACTTTTCAGTATATACTAATATATATTTTCAACACGGTGCGTTCCCAGTCATAAAAAATCAAACGCTCACATTTTTTGTTATTATAAAGCGATACATGTTTTAAATCAATGAAGTATTTAATTTTGAAAAAATAGTTTTTTACTTTTTTTTACTATGTACAATGAATATTTAGACATTAGTAATTTATTCAATGAAATGTCTGATTGATGAAGAAAGTTTCTTTGTTATTCTGAGGTCACGATATAGTCACAAGCATGCATATTAGTACCCGCGTGTCAAATCCAAGGTGTTGAATATTTGGCGAAATAACAATATACCATTGTTGATGTAGTACAGCAAAATAATTTTAAACGAAATCATTAGAGGAGAAAGTTTGTTGAGCGTAATAAATTATGCTTCTTTGTATATATTTGCTGATAAAATTTCAATGCATATTGTCATATTAAAACTGATCTTTTAAATCGTTATATAATACACACTCGTGTTACCTAATATTAACACTTGGTTGATCTTATTTAACGTGCTTCATTGTTTAAAACGTTCAGTATTTTTGACTAAAGTAAATTAATGATATTCTATCCAAAATTGTAATAATGTATTTATGCTATGATTGCTTATTAACTATACCAGGGTTTACCAAACTTTTTCTCCACTGGAACATTTCACAAATCAAGAAATTTTAACGGAACACTTAGCTTATTTTTTTTTACTAGTAAGAAGATCTTTAAGTGTGTCGCAGTATATAAAACCTTTCCAAATTGTCACGGAATATCTATTCAGGTTCAGTGGAACACTGATGTTCCGGGACGGCAGATAGTTTGGGAAACCGTGAGACATACAATGCCGATCATCCCCATGAGTGGTTTGTCATAAAACTACGAAGATAATCAGCGGTATTTCATCTAGCAGTTAGCAATTGATATCGTGTCATAGTCATGCTTGACAGAGCAGTATCAGTTGTGGTTAGTATTACTGTCTCTTTATTTACTTTTGTTTTTGTTTCAGAGATGCTGTTGTGACCCCCGAGTTGACGTGAGATCAACTGAGCGGGATGTCCGGGCAGCAGGGCGCGCCGGGCCGCCGCGGTCGCGGTCCGCCGTCGCCTCTCTTCCGCCCCGCGTCGCCATGGGCTCCGAGCCCTCCGCCGCTTATATCGGGTCCGCGCCATTCCTCCGCGCTGGTTTCGCCGGCGCCCCGCGGATCGCCACTTCCGGCTCCGCGCCCCACGTGGCCTTCGCGAGGATCACCCTTGCCCGCTTGGAGCGCACCTCCTCAGGGCCCGTCTCCTTTTAGACGCCTTCATTCACCTTCACCCTCCGTCTCCATATCGCCTTATCCGACGTCACCGGTTTTGTGCCGCTCTCCGGAGTATTTTTACTCTTCGCCGTATGATGCGGAGATCGCCGGTGTACCGTTAGAGCCCCCGAGGCCCTTGCACTACGAGGATGAAGAGCCCAGGGGACCGTCTACGGCGGAAATCATTGCGAACCAATCACAGGACTATGTCGATGAGAAGTTAGCCGAGTACCAAGCCACGATTTTTCTACTACAAGGTGAGTCGTTGAGAGAATATATTTTTTATTTCCTTGCAAAACATTCAAATCTAATACACATAACTCATATATCCATATTTTACGATCACCAACATATGATATTTTAATCAAAGTCGGGTTACATAAACAAAGAGAATATTTTAAAGAATACGAGTAATTATTAAATGCTCTGCAATGGATATACTCTTGGTATTGAAGTAATACACGATATAATTAGTAAGTCACTGAACAATCATTTTTTGACCTCAGTATGACCCGATTTGAGAATAATAAAACACGATTTATCTAGTTGTCATGCTTGTTATAAACGAATGCGACATCATTAATTTGTTGAAATTTTATTGTTATAATTAAAAAATGTCAAACTGTCGATCAATTTAACGAGCAAACGGATATTGATTAACTTATCTAAATTATCTTATCTGGTCGACGTCGGGGATCACATTTCGGATTTTAACTCTGACACAGCCCATAACTCTTTCCTTTTGTCACAACTTAGGGGCTTTCATCTCGGTTTTCTATAATAGTTCTCCTATTACTCCTATTAATTACATTAATAACCTATTTCATAATTCGTACGGAGCCATATGGATTGAAGGTGGCTTAACTTTATTGATGAGAAATGATAAAACTCAAGATAACTTTTCAACGGTTCGTGTCCAAGAAACTGTAAGTACTCTTGTTTTTATTCATACCGTGAATAGCCCAAGCTAGTATTGCACTTTTAAAAGTTTACTATATCAATGATTACGACTAGTAACGATTATTTTTTTTAGGTTAAAATCTTAGCTTCAAATATATTTATAGTATAAAGGGCCATCTTTTATGCATTGTTAGATTGACACTAGAAATTTGATACGCGTACAATGTAACGCTTAACGACATTGTTAACGTTACATTGTTTTCAATAAAGTTGAATGATAAGCTATTTCTCAGACAACCGATTTTCCAGTTAACATAAAAAATCGATAAAAATATGACTAGACGTACATCGTTATAATCTTCATAACATCCCCAACAAAAATTTATCGCGCGCGTCGCCAATTTACAAGTTGCGATCGCGCCGAAATAAAATGAATCACACGCAAAAAATAAATAAAAACGATCATTCAGTACGGCTTAGTAGGGCTACGAAAAACGTTTTCTTATGAAATGCGAATTTGGTCGCTCGATGTGCAAAAGCGATTTTGTAAAATAACTTTTAGCCTGACATAACGAGAGTCGAATCTATTTACCCGAAAAAACCTTTTTTTAAATATTAAATGGGTATTTTTTCGACACTGTAATGCTGATAATTTAACGACTAATTACTAGCTGTATGATATGAGACAAATATATTTTATCTGTCTTCAAATAGTATTG
This sequence comes from Rhyacophila evoluta, assembly GCA_022683975.1. Classification (NCBI taxonomy): domain Eukaryota; kingdom Metazoa; phylum Arthropoda; class Insecta; order Trichoptera; family Rhyacophilidae; genus Rhyacophila; species Rhyacophila evoluta. Next base: position 15,204 of record JAGVSQ010002496.1, on the reverse strand, counting down.
GTTCATTTAGATAAAGAGTGCTTTATAATGTGGGTAATATAAAACACATTTCTTAATAACATGAGATATCAATGTTTAATAGCCCAATAAATTAACAGCATCAAACAAACAAGAGAATGAGATAAGTTAAAAAATAATTAATTATCACATATCGAGAATCGTGTAGGCTTGGAATGGCCTTGCTAGAATGCTAAGGGCAATCTAAAAATACTATTTTAATATTTTTTATGTAAATACAAGAGGGCTCAAAAGACTCTGAAGATTATCAAATAGGTGAGATGCAAAATATTGATAGGTATTTAAGTAAATTGATATTTGTTTTCAAAAAACAAAAGCTTGCGGTAATTGATTAAAGTTCGAAATTTAAAACGATTGTTTTGAAGGAATGAAGCATTGTTTATTATCACTATAAGTGAACTATTATGGAAATAAAACTGATAATTTCTTAATAATATTGTTTTTTGTGCAATGTTTTTGATATAGCATTGAGCTTTTATGAGATGGTAAGTTGTTAAAAAATAAAATGTATACGAGTACAATTTGGACGATAAAAAATCAAAATGCAAATTATACGAGTTGTAAGCTGGATCATTTCAATACTCGACCAAAAATATATCAAACTCTATTGGTATTATGTAGTAAGTTAACCGCGCGTTGGACAGCGTCATAAAGCAACGTATTTTGCGATGGGATATTTTGAAGTGAGTTAGTTATAAGTGATGTTGATAGGAACATGAATACTTTTTGGTATATATAAATCGTGAATGAACTCGCGAAGAAGTAGAAAGAATTTTTTTGCTTATCAGGTGGGCAATATCATTCTATATGGGCAGTATACGTATGCGAAAATTTATTTGGTTTTCACTATATGAGGACAATATACGTAATCCAGATATAAAAACAAAAAAAATCCATGTACGTAGTTTATATTAATCTTATAATAACTTCAGACGACTTCAAAAATAGTACTGGAATGTTCGATAATGCTGAACACAAATGACCCATGTAACTTATGCAACACTCAGACATTCATAAATGGATAGCGTAAGTAATTACAGTGGCGGACCGATCGGCCAATGCCAATTGGTTTGATGAAAATGTTTTTTCTCGCTTTGTAACTACAATAATAACTTTGCCAAGTATTTAGACGAACGGAAGGCCTCTCCCACCAAGGCTCTACATTAACACGGTTTAGTCCGAATAAAAATCACCCACACTATAGTGCACTTTAAATTAAGCACTAAGAATCTACTCCTGAAATTTCAATTACTACTTAGCTGTTGAGTTTCAGTATATGAAATGTGGTGGGTGGTCAAGAAGTATGAAAAAGTCTATTCAAAATGATGCATGGGAAATGTATAAAATCCATTTTTCATAATTAATTATGGTATGATAATAAATTACACAGCTATGCTGGCCATATAAGCATATTAAAATTAGACACGTGCTAACAAAACACAGTGATTTATGATATCACTTAAGGAAGCAATATTTAGATTCATTTGTGAAGAAATATCCGATCCAAAATTTACGATCTCCACTTTGACCTCATCGGAATATATTTCATGAAAATAATAATAAATTATTATTATTGGTTATGAATCCTATTGGGTATAATATATTTTTAATCTTAATATCCATTTAGATATTATAGACGAGACTGTTGCAAAGATATTAAAACTTGAGAAATGACTTCAATATTTTTGTTCGTCTGTTATATGGATATTATCCAGTTTTATATATATATTTTATATTGATATATACGTTTAATTTGTGTATAATTAATTATGAATGAAAAATCAGATTTTCAGTGATCATATTCTATTTATAGTTATTAAATGTGAAAATTTTCAGTCATACCAATTAATGAAAAAGAAAATGAAGTCGCATGGTATATCGTTTAGTATTTTTCATTTATATTGTGTTTTGTGTTGATCGTTGATTCTTACCAGAGAAATTACAGGTTAGGTTCCAAATATAAAATGAAATAACTTGTGCAGTATAATGTCAATATTTATTTCACTCGAAATCGGTTGAAAATGTCCTCTAGATGAGACTAGTTTATATTGAAATAAAGAAAGACGTTTTTAATTTCTAATTAAATGATTGATAAGGTATATTCACCAGTAATTTACAGTGTGTGTAGAATGTTATAAACGTACGGTTTATTTTCAAATTTTATTTGGAAAAAAATTCTGAGACAACTGGTGAATAGTAATTAGCGACAAAATTTTTGTGAAAATATATGTAGCCAACACGTGGCTTTAACAGCTTTAAAGAAAACACTTGTCAGCCAAAAGCCCTGTGTCTTATAGGTTAATTTATTTCTTCAGTTAAAGTAGGGCATTTGAAGTCGATTATTTCCTAGTCTCTTTTTGTACTTTATACATACGTCGAGCCATGAAACTATTTTTTCTTTGGAGTATAGAAAGTTCCTTCAAGACGGCGGACTTAATTTTTTTCTCAGTGCCGGAATAAGTTTAATGGCTTGGATGATTGCCAGGGTGGGACGAGTTGCGGCACAATCCGGCTTCAAAAAAATACTTGCCCACGCAGATTCAACTGTAATATTTGTTTATTCGACCTTTATAAAGTACAGAAAATAAACAGTCTTCACGCCGAATGTTCATGCTTTCTTTTCCTGAAAGGTTTTATTAAATCAACGTAAAACGTAAATTTATATATTTAAAAGGACACATAAATATTACTTTGATAAGTCATACTTTATCAATTAAATATAAACTATTCTTTACATCTAGAAATATTAGTTATCACAGTTCTTCTTCTTTGTGACTTTGAGTACAATAACTATTTCTGTCACAGTCAGTATCAGTTACATAAATAGTTTTAGTAGACCAGTTTTCTCAAATTAACTCTATTATCATTGCGGAGATTGTCTAATATATCGAAGTTGCGGATTTTAATACGTTTCTTGATTAAGAAATTCAAAAAATATATATTAATATCGAAGAATCAATTTCATAAAAATGACAATTACATTTATTACCTTATAATTTTGATAGTGAAAGAAAATAATAATTTATACGTGTTGTATACTAATTATTGCGATAGACGCAAAACAAATTTTACTATAAAAACAAAACATACAAGAATCAGTTGGAATAAATGATTATTATAAAATAATCAAATTAAAAATACCGCATTCCCCGTATATTGTTAAGTTGATAGGATGGGCTACAACTCACGGGCAACACCTGCCAGACATAAACAATAAGTATTTAGCGATTTTTTTTTATTTTTTTTATTTTTGGCTACTTGCATGCATGTTGCGTAATACGGGGTAACAATGTGGCATTAGAAAAAATGCTGACAGTGAGTGCTATTATTATTGATATAAAAATATGTGCCAGATTCGAAACGACCCGCAAATAATAAAGAGTCTCGAAGGCCCCCATGTGGTGACCATATGCTCCGCATGGAGAGCGGATATAGCAGAGAGAGAAAAATATTTTTATAAATCTGTTATTTATTTTACGTCGAATAATTTCGAGTCATTAATTGATTATCCATTTACTTGATAGAACTATATTTTATAACGGCTGAATAGCTATATAATATTATAATTATAAAACTTACTTAATTTCGAAGTTACTCCATTCGGTTGTGAATGATTGTAAGATGATTCACTCGATACATTATTCGAAAAGATTGATAAAGTTTTTTTGAAAAGCGTTAGCATGTTTAAATCAAAGACAAGAAGAGATATACTTCTGTAACTAGATAAAATTGAGAGGAATTTGTGAGTACTAATTTGTGGCGTAGCTACCGAGGAGCAGTTGGAGGACGAATTAAGGGTGGCGCAAGTAAAACAAGGTTAGTGCGAATGCTGAAAAAAACGAGCAACTGCAATTTCTCGTGGGAAGTAAGAAGCGTGAGACCTAAAAAACGAGAAACTATCTGAAGCGCAACGATTTTATTTACTTTGATTTTACTAAGAATTTGTAGCTACGCCACTGGTGTTAATGATAATGTCATAAACAATTTAATACTATAAGTTGTTGTCAATTGGAGTATATTAGTATGCCATACATATAATCGTAGATTCGTCTTGTTTTGAAAATCGCAAGTCAGACGTCTGGTAGAATTGCCAAATGAACTGCAGGTGAAATATTTATTTTCCGATATCTACTTAGATCTGTTTAGTTTGCGTGGGAGGACAGGATTTATGAAGAGAAATACAAAAGACATTTGCAAATAAAAAATAATCTATTTATACGTCTCGCTGTGTGATGTTCGGTTTTGGACATTTCATTATTTATGTTCTCCATTTTGGCATACCGCTGTTTCTCGGCCGATGCTATAATACCGTGACAAAGAGAAAATGTGAAATAATATGTAATATTTTTTTTATTACGTATTAAAAAAAAATATCTCTCGATGTCCAATAGTTTTTTTAATAACAAATATTTTCATGGTGAACATATTACGAAAATAAAAATAAAAAACTTCTAATGAAAAGTGTATTCATACCAACAACATAATTGAATGCGGATGGTCAAAAACTTAAAATTTACTAAATTTTTTTTTGCCTCGGAATTAATATTATATTAACATTAATTTTTTAATGTCACTCTCTCTACTTATCTAGATTTGTATTAAGTAACTGATATCGTCAATACTTTATGAAGCCAACTCAATTATTTGGAGAAGTAGCTCTTTGGATAATACTTTAAAGTGTTAAATAGTTTTATATTATTCAGTACGCTGTTGAAGATAGCATAATGAAATCAATACAATTCATACTTTCATGTTATAGCATCATATATTATAAGATATTGCGTTTAGAGTGATATCGACTGTGGAAAGGAAAAATGACGTAGCTGAAAATAATAATACACCTAATAGACATTTTATCAAAAGAATGCAGAATTAATATTTAAATTTAACTTTTAGATTTGAAAAAAGATGGCCTGTCAAATTTGCGACCAGGAAAGGGAACTTTCGCCAGATCATTTTTATTGGTTTTTGTTAAATAACTAAATTAATATGAGATTGGGTAAATAAAATACCAATTTTAGTCTTCGTGTACTTAAAGGTTTCGTATATTCAATATTTTGACATTGGCCCAAAATCATCAATTAGACGTTTTTTGTGCCTTTCATAAAATGTGTTCTGTGTGGAATACGTCCTTTTCCCTTTCTTCAGCAGAGTCATTATAATTGTAATGGAAAGTGTGCACATATTGAAGGTCCTAATGCACTTTAAGTTGGTCTACATGGATGATTGTAAGGTCAAGTCCTTTATTTGCTAAAATACATTTTTAAAAGTGAATCATTGGCTAACAACCAATCATCGAAAGAATTTCCTAAATTTTGGTATAACATACGTTCTATGTAGCTTAGAGCGGTAAAATAGGTATGGATTCAACCATTTGAAATCGGTGTAAATAAAAGAATATATGTGGAGCATATAATATGATCTAATTATTATCGTAATCATTTTGTCCATGACCTTTAGCCTTCGGAATGAAAATTGAAATAATGAAAATGCACAAGTGCTTCAAATTTGTGTTATGCTCTCATTTTTAAATATTTAAAATATTTCTCAAAAACAATTTATCTCTAAGTGAATCCAAGTCATAAAAAAGCAGCTGCAATATAAAAAAAAACACCTCTTTTCATGAATTTGACGATGTATGTGTTCATGGAATTTTTTCTCGAATATTTCGTTTAAAAGAATCAGCTAGAGGAATAATGATGTGTGATTATTATGCTCGTATTACACGTTTTAAACATGTCTAAGAGAAAGTATCATTCATTTTTATGAGAAAGAGTTTATTATAAGTGGCAAGATATTACTTATTATATAATGTGTGATGGTTATATTAAATTATTTGTTCGCAGCTTTTTGACGGAATTACAATTGGGTCGAGGAAAACTTAAAGTCTATTATATTGTGGTTATTACGAATTTTTTTTTACGAAAGCTCATTTTTTTAGGTTTTTATTTTAATTTATTTCATAGCTATCTCGAAATCCTTTATAAATTAGACCATATATTTGACCAACCAAATCACAACTTATTTTTCATTTTCTCTTCTTAATTGGGTTCATCTACTTATCCAGGTTAACTTATATGAAAAATATAAATCCCATACTATGTATTCTATGCGTAGTACACAAATATCTTTTTGCGTTCAATCGATATCTGTGGATAAAACCCGTACTGTATTAAAACATAAGTGTTGACGACTTACTGAAGAAAATGATTTCCTTTAAAAGTAAAATAATCACTTGTCGATTGATTATGATACATCACGATTAAACTACTGTACAATCACGCCCTACACAGTAAATGGTATTTTAATAATTAAAATGAAAACTACAAATACTTGTCCATCAAAGACGGCCAATGAATATTACAAAGCTTATTTTTAAAATCATATTAGAGAAGAAATTAATAAATTACTTTCATCTTGGGTTAATATTTTCTAAGCATAACTGGTAACTTAGAAAGCTCATTTTATATACATAAATATGATTTATGGACTAAGATAATGTAGAAAGTAAACACAAACTTTAAAGTGTAACACCACTTTATGAATTTTATGAAGTTAAAGGTGTTATATACCCGCCTACAACTGCTTTTTAAAATAAATAAGTATTCTTTACCGATACTTAAAAGCTACCAGAGCTTTAAGTTTGTTTACGTGATCCTATTGCGAGAGAATTTAATCAGTCATCTGAAGTTCTTTCGAAAATACTCAGTAAAATAGACAAACGAGCCATAAAAATATTTAATTTGAATGAAAAGCAGGTTTAAATTATACAATAGCTACAACTTCTCAACAATACGTTTAATATTTTATAGAATAAAAAGTCATTGGCATTGTTAAAGTTATATATTATATGTATATTGGAAAAGTATTTTTAAATAAATTTTGAACTGACAATAGTGACTAATGTGAAATATTTATCAACGTCCACAATCACTATATAAGTATACCTAAAACGGATATCAAAACTGACTTAATTGAATATTTTTAATAAATAAATATATTTTGTATAAGTGTTGAAATCAACTTGTATTAACGGAATGAATAAACTGTATACAGAATTTAAATCTTACCCAAGCAAAGTCGGGTGGTATAGTATAAAATAATCCACAAAGTTCACAATGTAATATATTATGTGCGTAAAGTTACTGGCAGATGCAGTCTGACTGATTTAGAGATAGTCTATTTGTGAAAATGGTTCATCAAAACCCAATATTATCTGTTTAATATTTCTAGAAATATAAATAACAGAGTGGTTCGTAACGTCACGAGCAACTGAAATATATTCACATTATTTTCAATACAGTCAAAAACTACAAGAATTATTTATAACTCCAACACAACATTATTTTGCATGAAACAGATTTTCATTAATATGTTAAAGGGATAATTGTCAATAATTTTATCCTAAAATTACAAATGAATTCATTGTACAAAATTGCCAGTATTTTGATTTAAAACAATAATCGGAAATATTATTAAGCAGTGTCTGATAATGATTGTCGTATGTAAGTTATATGAAATAAATAGCATACATAATAAGCTTTTTTAAGCGTTATTTTTTCAGTAGTTTTAGAAGAATATATTTTAAAATAAATACCACCGGTGCAGTTTATTGTTTTTCGTCGCAGCTTTTCTAATTCCAGGTACAACAAACCTACTTTAAAAATGGAAAAATGTAAGGATGTCATACTTAGTAAAATTTTAACGTTGATTGATTTTGCGTCAATTTTACTGTAAAGAATTTTTTTTAGAAGTATAAATAACGATTACCAGTATATGAAGAATGTACATCTCGAAATCCCGGATTGAAAAAAATACCCGGGATTGCAATTCTCGGTATGTACGCCACGGTTTCAATTTCTTTTGAATAATGGTATTTTTTTAATATTACATTTATTATTTTAAAAATAAAATTAAGCAGCACATTTCAAATCGATATTTTGACACTGGTGAGAGATTTTGACGCAAAGCTGTGTTGGCGCCCCAAAATCCTGACGGAAAAACACCTACACTTAGAGAATCAAATCAATAATAGTCTCGGTATGCGGGGTGGGCGAAATTTCAGATTATTTCAATTGCTTTACGGTCACCCTGTATTATAATAACTCTTCTTCTTTTTTCATACGTATGCTGAAAGAATTGCGGCAGAATTACCAGTGGCGTAACATTAAAATAATACAGACGGTGCATACATATTTTGCAATGATCATTTAGACTGTAAATCAAGACGAATACTAGCTTTCAACTGATTTTAACCGTACACGGAAAATACATATTTTCTCCTAGATAAAACCAATGATTTACTGGCTGATGAAAAATTCTCGTGAAAAATATTTTTATTTTGAATTAATAAAAATATTTTCACATTACAGGGAGATGTATTATTCCTTTGCTTAAAAATGTGAATGCTATAAAAACTGTCTATTTAGTCTAAGAATGGGCTGATTTCACATTGTATTTTTGTCAGCGTAGTAAGCCTATTCATAAAAAAATACTAACTAACACAATATTTTGAGGTTAATTGTAACAATTATTATAGTCAGTGTGAATATAATAAATAAAATTGAACAATAAAACACGAATAGAATATTATATATTAATTTTTTTATCCATATCTTAAATGACACATTTCAGCTACGATTCATACATTTTCAACATATCGAACCTATATTAATTTGTACTAAATAATATCTTATATTAGTTTGCTAAACATGCGTATACAAACAATACGTTTTATTATTTCAAAAAATATGTGTCCGGAAGGAATACAAATTAACAAAATTAATTCAATTATAAAATTAATTTTTTTTACACATATAGTAAGTAATACATTAAGTTTGATTAAAAAAATCTCTAATAGTGGCACCAGTGTGGGGGTATTAAATAAGTGCATTACGTTGTATTATACATTTTCCGGATCACGTGAAAATGCTGTAATCGGCCGTTTCAGATTTTACTACACCACTGAGAATTACGTGTGTACATGTGCGCATAATAATATATGAATATTGTACAAGTTTACACTAAGTCTATCGAAATCGCCGCAAATAGCTTGGGGCTGTACCGATTTAGATGGCGTTAGAGACTGCCGCGTGGCTCTTCCCCTCTGCTTCTTTCTCTGCCTGTCCGGCGACCGCAACTTTAAACTTTCGTCGGACGCGGACGATACGAATCGTCGACCGTGCGGTTGTCACGTCCCATCCCGTCATAATTCGCTGAGCGTGTTATTACGGACTAATTAATATTTTGATGCCGTTTTCAAAATAACTTAAATCTTAATTTTTTTATCTATACCACATTTCAAACGATTTTACGAATTACAAGACACATGGACTGTCTTCATATCACACTTCAAATGAAATACTTTCCAAATAACTTCAAAATCCGGCTGGGCATATGATATCACACATTGAAAATGAATGCTTAATCCATTCAATTGAGGAAATAGTTTAATTTTTCAATATTTCAGTACACAATGTTTTAGTTACACTAATTATTATATAATATATATTATACCATGTTCATTCCCAAAGTAGAGCATATGGATCTACACAGTATGAAGATATCCACTCCGCCATGTGAAGACGTCTTGACAGACTATTTTTTTTTTCATGAGAATCGTTTATCAGACAATTGCTCAACCCAATGGTTCACAACCATCCAGTCCAACCCAATCCAACCCGTCAAGTACAACACAACCATCCATTCCTGCATTTTTTAGATTTTGAAAATCTGACAGATGGGGGAATCGAACCTAAATTCTCCAGATTGCTAGGTGCCCACGCTACCAACTACGCTGAGCAAAAAATAACGGGCTGAAAGAAAGCTACACGCAGTTGTTTCGGTGGTCGAGTTATTGAGCTTCCGTGAATCGATCGATACCAGAGGTCACGGTCTCAAATAATAAAGCTATATTAAATTTAAAAATCTAGAACAATGATGGTCGTGATGAACATTCTGTCATGATAAGTTATTACATTATGGAGATTCGAATGTCTCTTTGTGGACATGGAAAATATCGATTGTTATACTTACGACTAGTTATAATACTTTAAGTATAGAAAAAGCATGGCCATCAATGATTGTTTTTAAATATCTCGAATTATGTCTAGACAGTGTGTATACTCATGTGTTTTATTAGTATCAAGTAAGTAGTGGCTATATGCTCCACTTTGTGAACGGTAAATTAATAAATAGATAAATTAATTTCAAATACCAGGATTAAGTATGTGAAACATGAAGTGGCATGAAAACAACGTGCCTTTTAAAACTTCTACGGTATTCGAATTCATTACCTATTAGTCAAAAATATCCCACGACTTAGTGAACAGAATCGTGATGAGAACATCTTAAATTAACACTTATTTATATATTCATAAACGCCATAATTTTTTTATTGATATAATATTGTGCGATTCTTTAAATAGTTATAAATATATGTCTTGTAGTCTTTGTAAATGTACTTGCAGTAAATTTTGAATGATAATTTCTTATATATTCATACACTGACAATGCTTACATCACCGGTAAATTCACAGAAGGCTATGATTTATATTAATTCACAAAACGCATCTGCATGATGAAATTATATAAATAATTAAATAATACATTTATTATGTCAGGATTGAAAGAAAATGTTTTTTTTTATTTTGTATTTATAATGAATTAAATCATTCTTATTTGCTCACTTTTATAAATATTATAAACATCGGTATCATAATCGGTAACATTTGAAGGTTTTTTTAACGGTTATTTAACATAATGATCAATTTTATCTGAATAAAATAATTTGATATTCAGGGCCGTATGGAAGATTTTCCCAGTATGATGCAAGTTTTTAAAATGCCACCCCTCTCGCGCGCCGTAGATGTTTTTCACTTTCTTTCTAAAATTCTCGTTACTCGTTTTTTAGGTTATCCTGCCTGAAATTTCTACTTTCATAGATTCATCCAGATTTTTTGTTCTTAATTTCTACTTTCGGACGGAGATAGTAAGTCGCGTAATTATAAAATATCGCGCCTCCTTAGATAATTTCGCCGCACCACAATAATATTTTGCGCCCCCCTCCCATGGCTTGTGCGTTTGAAACATTTATATTGATTGCGTTATTTTTGCCGCCCCTTACGTGATGCCGCCTGATGCAACCGCGTCTCCGCTTCATAACACGACAAGGCCCTGTTGATATCTTACGTACAATGAAATAAGCTACAGACGATTTTCAATTAATAACATAATTTATATTACCTAGATATATTTTTTTCTAAGAACTAATAATTGTTTTTGACAGCTCTCAAAAGTTAAATATAAGAATGGCGCCATTTTGGATTTCGTTAGAAATAAAAATATGGTGTTATATGTAAGCTTCACGTCGAATATGATTTTTTCCCGTGATAATTTGAATAAGTTAAATGTACTAAAAGTTGCAAAAGATTCGATTCCAGGTATGGTACATATTTTTTTGATACTCGTATAAAATTTGTAATTTATTTGCAAACCGTTTCAAAAAGATAGGAAAATCTATGTCAAGTTTTCGCGCGTTTTAATCGATTCAGCGGTGAGGAGGAAAGCGTGTTATCTATTTAAAAGAATATTTTAGAAATATCGGTCCAGCTTATTTCTTGGTGATAAATAGCTTTTTAATATATTTCAATAACTGTCATACGAGTAATATAGCTACATAAGCGCAAACGTCACACTGTCTTGGCAGAAGATTTTGGCAAAATCTCCGAGCGTATCTACGTTGGCCTACATGTGTGAAATGACCGATATTTTATTTAAAATATATTTTTACAGTTGAATCAATGACAAAAAGAAAACACATGCTACATAGATAAAGATATATCAGTACTAAAAAGATATTCGTTAGGCTCGGTAATAATGAATACGTAATTGTAATACAATGTTGTTATTGCATTTATAGTATTTTTAATATTATGTTCATTGCTTTTTTTCATTTTCGTGGATAATTATGAGGTAATAGAAATATAGCCACGATAAAAAATACGAATTTTATTAGATGAATAATTATTCAAATTGAACAATTATTTATACGATGAAGATTATTTAAATTGAAATTGAGCATTTTCAGTGTTATTATCATAATTGTTTGCTTTGTTAATGATCATTAGTGAACTTGTAGTATAATTATTATAAAAACTATTTTAATAATCCTTAAAAAAATCACATGTATTTAAATGTTGAATAGTATCTCAAAAGAATTATATTATCCTTTGGCTGCTGTGTTATTTTTCAAAACGCAAGAATCTCAGTGATAAATGATATAATTAATAATTACTTTTGATAAAACAACATTATTTTTAAGCATAACTACACATACATTTTTTTTAAATGCGTAAAATTTTAAAAGTAAAAAAAAACTAGATGCACTTTAAACATTATCACGGAAGAGGCTTCAAATGTTTGCATATATAGCTTAGTATTAAAATCAATTTGTAATACGGAATGAAAACAAATATTTAATAAAGAATTTGCTTGAAATGACATGCAAAGCCAGGGTATAAGGCTAGTTTATTATTATTTTTTGTTATACATTCTATAGCGTTTGATAAATTGCTTGATCGCAAATCACACGGATATTTTTTTACAGTTCTGCAGGATTTTAACTAATCCAAAATAGAAACGTCCAATATATTTATTTGAATCTTATTTTTTCTGTCTAGCATAATTCACGTTAGTGTAATGGCTTCCGATAAAACCTGACTGAAACCTACATACCATAATTAAACCTTTAGTACCCCTTGACGGGACGTATGCGCCATGGGGTTTCATTATTACTGGAATGTGGAGATGTAAAAATATAATCCATAAACAACATATTGTATTGAAAATACTGATTATAAATTGTCGTAAGTTGATAGCACATCCTTATAAAGCTTGGAAATACTTTAATTATGCTTATGGAAAACTTATTTATCCTTAGTATTTATAGCGATATTACATTAATTATCTGAAGTTAATAAGTTTAGCCACTGGCTTCTGTGCGATGCATAGACAAGAAATACTAATCGTATTCGAATAGTTTATTGTTTTAATAATGGAGTAACGATTAACCGGCACGTCAGATGAAGATACCTAAAGAAGAAATTTTAAATAATTATTTTCACCAGTTTGACTGATCGAGCACTGAAGTTGACAGAATGATCAATGACTGATATTTATATACGGATTGGAGTGTTGAATATTATAAAAAAGGGTGAAATGAATAAATACAATGAGAAAGATTTTCAAAAGCTCATGTAGTGAAAGAACGCGGAGAGGACGGTACAACCATGAATTGTATTGGTTGTACAGTGATCACCTTATCCTTTTATATAATTATTGAAGTGGGGCAATTCTGTTAAGCAGGCCATATCTCAAAGGTGCAAGGTCAGACCAAAAAGCTCACAATTGAAATCTTTAGAGATTTTAGAAAATTACTGAGAATTAGAGTTTATATACCGGAAGGAGTATAAAGAAGAGACGCGGGAATCGGTATTTTCGCTAATAGTTATAGAAGTTCTTTTTTGCTACAAAAATCATTCAGAAACCGATCTATTTAACGTAAACGTGTATATAATTGTAGAGATGCATTAGCTAGCAGGTTTTCTATAACTGGTAAATCTGTGCCTGCAATATGTTGGCTATATATTAACGGATACATTGTAGATGGAATCCAATAATACTGTACTACAATGTGCCAGAAAATACTGCATGTGATCGCATTTAATAGTTTTAATGTGTAGGATTTAAATTGAATGAATTCTTAATACAATTAGTGTTCAACGAACGAATGACCAAATAATATTATGGCAGGCAAAGACTTTGAAAAATAAATACAAAAAGACGGTGACCAATTAATGTGTTTGTTTAAATAAATATAGAAAGTTATAAAAACATACAACAACATACAAAAGTTTACTTACTTCTGCATATCTCTGGCAATGAAGAGTGTCAAATTTAATGCGAGGTTTTACTGCCCATAGTAAAAATTAATAATATGTGATTCTATTAATTTTTTCTAGTAGCATAATTTAGCTGGGAAGGTTAATTTAATTTTGAAACGATCGTGAATTTTAACCTTTCTTTCTTCGAGGAAGGTTGAATACCATGATGGTCACACTAAAGTCTTCGCAAATTTCTGGAAGAGTTTCCAGCTTCGCAATTGCAACGTTCATGTTTTTTTTAAATATCCTATTTTAGAATACTTTAACTTTGATCCATAAAAAAATGTATTGAAAATAATACTGTTATAATATAGGCTATAAGTAATATGGAAACATTTAAATTTACGAAATACTACCCCATTAGTGAATTTCCCAATTCACAAACGTTCTATCTAGAAAACGTAAAAAAGTGTGAGATCTTAGCTCATTATCGATAAGGAGTCTGGGTTTGTGACATTTTTCAAACGAATTATAAAACAATTGATTATCTTTTCGAATTATTTCATCATTTTTTAATTTTTTGTGTAGTTAATAGATAAGCGGGGACCCCCGTTAATTACTTAAATGATTTTGAAAAAATATCATAAGCCATATTTAAATGATAACCAATCTAGGGGCAAACTGTATAGCAAGATACAATTTCATAATGTCGAAACAAACGTTCTTAATATAACTTCATAGCCAAAATAGTGAAAATGGTATTATTTTATTCGCAAGTTTTTCACTTTTGTAGTGAAACATATTTCCCGTTAATATAAGACGGGCAACTGAAGTTATATTTACATAATATTAAAATAAAAAAGTTTTGTAGTGCATAGTTTGAAAAAGAAGAAAATTCTAACGGTATTTTACATTAAATATTATATATATTAGGAGATGGAGAGGACATAACGCTCATTGAATGCAATAACGCAGTGCTCCGTAACGTTTTATTCTTTACGGAACACTTGACGTTTAAAATGTCGCGGCACACCACAAGAAAGAACGAAAAAGTTTTTTTCTGATATTATATTTGAGAAGTGCGTCACGGCACACCCAACATCATTTCATGACACAGCGGTTACGGAGCACTGCAATAACGCCATGACTAAAAAAAACCACTACATAATTTTTAATTATGGCAGCGAGGTTAGCTTTTCACTTCAAACTTACTATAGTGTTAGTTATTAAATATAAAAAATCTTATTCTAAAATTCTAAATTATTTAAAACTGGTTAACTTCCATATGTGAGATCACTGTTAG